>VZQC01010635.1:0-19303 GCA_009823505.1 Rhizomys pruinosus | reverse complement strand
ATTGAAGGGAAGAAATGCCTCAGATTGCTGCAGACATCAGGCCCCTCTCTGGATCCTACTAGTAACAACTATTTTTAATGAATCCTAATGAAGCTTACCTTCTAGGTGCCCCAAAGGTTTTAATACAAGAGACTTTCTTAACTCCCCCCCCCATAGAATAAGGAGAAATATGGTGATGATGAGGTCGTTTTCCAGCTGTAGATTGGAGCCAGCTGTTATAGAGGTATTCTCTTGTAAAATCGGTAAAACTGCCTTCTTTAATTGACTAATGGACATAGAAACTGTGAAAAGGATTATTCTCTATTCAGAAAAAAATAAAGTCTCCTTAAGTTATGCACTTAAGGGAATATAAACTTGTACAGCCACTATGGGAAGTAATGTGGAGAACCCTTAAAAGACTCAGAATGAGCTTACCTTCTGACCCAATCATACCACTCGGGTATATACACCAAAGACTCATCCTACTGCAAAGATATATGCACATCCATGTTTACTGCAGCTCTCTTCACAATAGTAAAGTGCTTGAACCAACACATATACCC
This sequence comes from Rhizomys pruinosus, assembly GCA_009823505.1. NCBI lineage: Eukaryota > Metazoa > Chordata > Mammalia > Rodentia > Spalacidae > Rhizomys > Rhizomys pruinosus. The sequence goes on along the minus strand of VZQC01010635.1, from coordinate 18,761 downwards.
CTCTACAGACGAGTGGATGACAAAAATGTGGTACATCTACACAATGGAGTACTATTCAGCAGTAAAGAAGGATGGCATTATGAACTTTGCAGGTAAATGGGTGGAGATCGAAGCCATCATGGTGAGTGAGATGACACAGTCCCAGAAATACAAATGGAGAATGGTTTCCCTCATTTGTGGATGCTAACACCAAATCCCCTGATGAAAGGCAAGCTGAACGACAGTATGGTTATATTTTTGGTTCATCTGAAAGCAACTATGTTGTCATAATGTGAATCCCTCAATGGGCTCTAGCATCCACCCTACAATTATTTTCAGACTCTGTAATTACTGTATATGGGTGGAGAGTATGTATCCATATTTTAGAATAATATGAATTAACGGTGGAAAATGTGAATTCTTAAGCATAAAAAAAGACTGAGAGAAAGATGCAGGAGAATTATGATACAGAACATGATCTGGGATGGTTTGGGGTGGGGTGGGGGGAAAGGATCGGGGAATATGCCTGAACAGAAATGAAAAATGATGTGTGAAATACATAAAACATCAATAAAAATGAAATAAATAAAATAAAATAAAGAAAATCTGAACGTCATAACTTTATTTTTAATTTTTTAGAGAATAAAACATTTGGAAATCCATTTAGAATGAGTTAAATTGTGTTTGACTGTAAAAGTAAAAACACTGGAGGATTAAAAATATGGTCAAAAACAGTCATCCAGAACTGGCTTCCGCCATGACAAAATGGAGCAATGAGATAGTCACATTTTCAAGTGAACAAATGCTAGAACTTAGTAAGAAACAGAAGAAACATTTAAGGCTATGAATTCAGGAACAACATCACATATGAGAAACAAAGCATCCTGAAAACATCTACTTTAGCTTCCCACATGGGTAAAAAAAAGCTACTTTGCAAAAGAGTCAACCAATGAATGATAGCATACTTTATAATTATGGATGTCAGCAACCCCAGAGAATAGTTTCATAGCCATCACAGATTTGCAGTCCAGTTAAGGGAGTAATCTGAAATCTGACTGCAAACAGTTGTGGAGAAAATTTTCAGATCAATTCCCAGCAAACAGAACAGCAGATGATCTGAATTTTTTTTTAAAGACAGGTTCTCCTTGTAGCTCCAGCTGGCCTGGAAATTTCTATGTAGATCAGGCTGTCCTGGATCTCACAAAGTTCCACATGCCTCTGGGTCCCGAGTACTGGGATTAAAAATGTGCTGTATTGAAGTAATAAAGTCATGAGTTTTCAGCACAGAACAGAATGGAGAGTGGCATCCGTAAGAACTGAGCATAGAGAGTGGTTGTCTACTCGGATGAATATTAAGCCCAGGCAGAAGTGGAATCATGTCAATGACAGAACTCTATGTAGACACCAAGATGGACCTCACTGACCACATGAAACTCCACTCTGTGTGTATATGGTCTTCCTTCCCACCTTAAGCTGTAGATGTTGCTGTAGTTTCTATTTTCATCCCACCCCAGTATTTTCTTTGGCCCCACCATTTTCTCTAGTTCAGGAACAGCAGCCAGTGCCACAGTTCATTGCTGATACGTCTTTGGGTGCATGTCAACATTGTAGTTGAGAGTGCAATAAAATGGGTAAAACTAATTGCCACCACTGAATCCTTTCACACAGGGAAGGAACATATGTCATCTCTCATAAGTGTGTGGGGTTTTGGTTTGTTTTTATGGAACTTCTACCACAATTGTTGTTCTCAGTGCCAAAAACCCTTGCAAAGACTAGACATCATCTCAGCAATTACTGAAGAAATATTCTTTGTACGAGTTGTTCACAACACTCATTGTTAGAGGAATCATATGTGGGTACCTCACACATGCTTGTTTGTATACCACACATGCCTTGTGCAGTACTCAGAATGACTCTGCTTCTTTGACTCCCATTCTGTACAATGGAAAAGTTCACTGTCTACCATCTAAGAAACTATAGCAAGTCAACATTACAATGCCTGCCTACAATCAAAGCCAAAATTCTGTACTCAATTGACATCTCAGCATAATTTTCATTAAAAACACTTACTATGAAAGCCATTGCATAAAATTTGTACAGTTAAATAGCATAATAGATGTGCAAATATCAGTTTAGGAGCACAAAATATATTTACCTAGCAAAAAGAAGGTAACCTGGAACCTTCAAAAGAACATATTAACTCTCCAGTAAGAGGTGCCCCCAAAAGTGATAATGATAAATTCAAATAACAAATATTCAGCTATGTGAGATTAAGAAAGGAATGATACATACAAGCCCCCCCTTTCAGGATGGTGGGACCCATGAGCTGTGTGGGTTTGTGCACAACTGCTTGCAAATTGGTTTTACATGAAGGATGCTTGTACTCACAAATTATCACCTATTGTTAAAAAAAATGAAAACAAAACAAAACAAAAAAGCAGAGAAAGATGCAGAAAACTTATGGCAGAATGCACGATCTGTGATGGGTAGGGGTGGGGTGGGGGGGAAGGGAAGGGGATATATGCCTGAACTGAATTGGAAAATGATGTATGAAATACACAAAGCATCAATAAAAATAAATTTAAAAAATGTAAACATTAACATGCCTGTAATATAATAGAAAATACTAATATTCACTGGGGAAAAGGTGATTAAAGTTAATTTTTTGTGCAAAAAAAAAATAAATAAATAAAAAATAAAAAATTATTATTTGTAAATATTTAAAAAAAAAAGAAAGGAATGATGGACAGCTGAACAAAATTGTAAAAAAATGGATGACTGCTAAATTCAGTATGAATAGACAATATGAAAAAAGAAGCAAATAAAAGTCTTGGAAATGATGTCCTCAATAAGCCAAATGAAAAATTTGGTAGTAGCAGTAGTAGCAGTAGTAATTAGTAATTAGTAGTAGATCATATTTACTGTATGAAAGAATACTGAACTTAAAGAGAAATTTGTTGAAATATACTAATTAGACAAAATAGACAAACACTCTCAAAGTCTTTTAGAATTCAATTAAATAAAGAAATATTTGCATTCACAAGAGAACAATCTTTCCCTTATCATGGAATAGATGTGGATACCCCAATTGGACTTCTAATAGACAGGCTCGCAAAGGATTTTCACTATGGAAAGTTATACTCAATTTGTCAAAAGCACAGGACAAAGTGGACTCTAAAATTTTCCACAGAAAATCACTAAGTCCAATTCAATTATATTTCCAATGGACTGATATTAGACATTCCAGTAGAAACCTCATGAGCCAGGAAGGATTGAACAATGTATCTTATGATTTAGAGGAAAAATATCCAAGAATATTTTAAACAGTAGAATTTTATTTTAGAAACGAAGGTGAAATAAAGAAGTTTCAATTCAAGCAAAACTGAGGAAGCTTAAGCACTATACTAGATTTACAAATGATGGTTAGTGTAATCCGATATCCACAGGGAAAGGATCCTATCATCAGTGGTACTTGTGAAAATACAAAATCTGCTGATAAAGAAGACATGCCAAGGAGAGATGGAAATAAACCAATGCTTGTCACATGGTAGATGATGTGTGAAACTAATGCATGGCCTGACGGAATCTTCAGGAAACAAACAAGGGGGGATTGGAAAGTAATTATCCCTCAAGTTGATTGATGGCTGACATACCCCAGTGTTAGTTGTAAAAAGTAAACTTTTAAAAGCAGAACAAAAGGAGAGAGTGTCTAGAGTTCATTCTGGAGGGCTCAACCCAAATTAGTCTATGCCTCCCCTCCCACCTCCCCAGTGAAGACAAATATAGAGATTAGAGGTGTGGATTAAGACTAAGAGATAGAAAGACAGAGTCAAGGCATTTGTTCTGTACTTGAGTAAAAGATAATTTGTGATGGTTAAATATGCCTATGTTGGAGCAATACAAAGGGGCAGGAACAACAGGAAGACTGAGTCAAAGAACTGACTGATACAGTTAAATTCTGCCCCAAACAACAAGCCTCTGCAGAGAAAAACTTTGGAAAGACAGAGAAAGATGCAAGACATGTATGACAGAATGAATGAACTGGGGTAGAATGGGGGTTGGGGGAATGTGTCCAAATTGGACTGAAAGATAATGTATGAAATACACAAAAGTCAATAAAATTATTTAAAACATCAAACTCTGTGTTTAAAAAAACTCAGTTCTATTCAGTCTTAGTAAGTGGCAAATAGAATTACAGGTTTGAAGACAAGGCAAATGAATTAGACAATAAAATGATAAAATAATATAAACACAAAATTGATTATAAGAGCTATAAGATACCATTAATTTCAAAATTTATTTATCATGTACATAGAAGAAAAATTCAATACAAAGGCATAGAAAATATATTTTCAATAAAATCAGAGCAGAACATAAGGAAAGGGGTAGTCATTCCATATAAGAGCATTTAGAATTACAGAAAAGCAATTGACCATGCCATATTATACTTAGGACATTATGTGTCTAAAATATAGTCAGAGTTATACCATTTCCAACCTCAATTCATGCTGCTCTTTCATTTAGTATGATGTAAGTATATGTTAGAAAATATTGTTTTTTTTTGTTTGGGTTTTTTTTTTTTTTCATTTTGTTTTGTTCTTTTGTTTTTTGAGAAAGGTCTTCCTATAACCCCAGCTGGCCTGGAACTCACTCTGTAGACCAGGGTGGCCTTGAAGTCACAGAGTCCACCTGCCTCTTCCTCCAAAGTGCTAGGATTAAAGGCATGCACCACCATGCCTGGCTTAAAGACAATTCTTAGCCGCCATGTGGGTGCTGGGAATTGAACCCGGGTCCTCTGCCAGAGCAGTCGGTGCTCTTACCCGGTGAGCCATCTCTCCAGCCCCATAAAATATTAGTCTTTTCTTTTAATACTTTTATTAATAATTTGTGTATTTCATACATTATCTTTCAGTCCAATTTAGGCACATTCCCCTCTCCCTGCCCCCCACCCCACTCCTGTTCTTGCCTTCTGCCATAAATGTCTTGCATCTTTCTCTCAGTGTTTCCAAAGTTTTTCACTACAAAGGCTTGTTGTTTGGGGCAAAGTTTAACTGTATCAGTCAGTTCTTTGACCCAGTCTTTATGTTGTTGTTGCTCCCTCACCTTTGTATTGCTCCAACATATGCCTATATATCCATCACATATGTATCAAAATTATGACCTCTGAGAATTCCCTAAACATATTTTGGAAAATATTAGTCTTAACTAATGCACAACTGAGGTGAAGATTAATGATATTGATTGAGCATTTCAAGAAATCAAAAGAATGAAAATCTTCCTGAGTATCTACTACTTACAATTCATTGTTTAGCTGTTTAAGTTCACAGTTTTCTGGAGATAATAAAATAATTTTCTACAATTGGAAACAAACTATACAATTATAAATGTTAGTATAGAGAGACAACTTAGTGATTTGAAGTTTGGAGAAAGAGATAAACTAATTTCTAACAGAAGGGAAAAGCTTCCAAGGAGATTGACCCAACATCGAATTTTAGCTACTTATTTTCTGTGATTACTCTCAATTTTTGTATAACTTTCCTGGATTTTTTTTATATTTATGTAGAAAACAAATTGCCAAAGTAGTACAGAAAAGAAGTAGAAAAGGTTAAATATTGGAATGTGGAAGAACATATTCTGTTAAAATTGTCACAGGCACCTTATACAAATAGTAAAATGTATCTTATTACAGCAATTAAACTTGAATTTAGTTTTAAAATTTATTACTAGCCTGGCGTGGTAGTGCACACCTTTAATCCTAGCACTCCGGAGGCAGAGGCAGGCAGTTCTTTGTGAGTTCAAAGTCAGCCTGGTCTACAGATTGAGTTCCAGGCTGGCTGGGGTTACAGGGAGACCCTGTCTCGAAAAGACCAAAAATAATAATAAAATAAAATAAAATAAAATAAAATAAAATAAAATAAAATAAAATATATTTCTAAAAGCAAATTTCCCCTTTCATTAACATTCCTTGACTCGTGTTTCCTATTACATGTTCTCCTGAAATGTCTTTATTTAATAATCAAAGTTTCAGGCTAATTGTTTATAAGAAAGTAGTTCCAAATGAAATGCAGTTATAATTTTACTTGTCAAAAAATGTACCTTTATTAAAGTTAACAAACAATCAAGAAAAAAATTATCTTCCTTCCCCCAAAAACGGGTCAATAACTGACCTATCATGTAGACCATGGCATAGCAAAAAGATCAAAGTGTGTTTCATTATAATCAAGAGACCATGTTTTCAATCATTCCAAAGTGTATCTTAAGACTAAACTATAATTAAGCTGAAATGTAAAGAACACTTAGTCTAATCAATTATGTTAGTATTTGACTTTCTGAGATAATGGCCCATTATCAGAAAGACAATCTACATTCAATTTAGAGGAAAAAAAAACAAAGGGTTATATTTTGCAGGCTATAGTCACATAGAAATAAGCTCAGAACAATCAGTAATCTATATACCTTTCATTAATAAAATTTCCTATAAGCCAACATACTTGGCTTCATTCTTTGTGCCATGTGCATCAATCCCTTGTTTTCTAGAACAAATGAATTGGCACATCTGATATTTTTTTAAGAAAATGATAACTGATTTTCATCAAGATATCCCTCCGCTTCTAAAAAAAAAAAAAGATGATGTAACTAAAGCCATTAAGAAAAATAACCACCAGAGTTAGCAAAACCTAGAACAACTTATCATTCCATCACGGGATATAAGCATACTTACTATTTTCTCAGTGTTTGCTGTAGACCCTTTTCAATGTTCTTGTAGAGTAAATTCAAAATGTTCCTTTTAGACTATAATCATTCAGTATTCAAAATGTAATTCTTTCAACATTCTGTTGTTCTGAAATAACCATGTGAAATGCACTCTGAAAAATATGTAGCTTGTAAACGACTGCTTCAACAGTATTAGCTACCAATAATTTCACCAGCATGTGGGTCCTGTCTGTCCAGTACTTCTGAGTTTGAGGAAGGATCTTAACCCTCAGAATTACTACTTTTTTTTTTTTGGTCTTTTCGAGACAGGGTCTCCCTGTAGCCCTTTTAAGGCTGAGTTTTCCTAAACTATTCTCCCTGCTCCTCAACTCTTTGGTTGTATCCCCAACTCCACATGCCTAGACTTGCTCTGATATCTCTATCAGTCTCTCCCTCTCTCTTGACATCCCTGTGACCTTAAGAGACTTTTCCAGTAAAGGAGCACAACCTTAAATCTGGCCATACCACCCTGAACATGCCCAATCTCATCTGGTCTGCTTCCCTTCCTAAGGGGTCCTTGAGCCATGGGTGGGTGAAGTTGAATAAAGGAGTACTGTCCAATGGCACACACTCTTCAGACTTTTAATCTCTAAAACTTAGCCAGTTGTGTTCTTCTGTATGTATCACACTCTATTGTACAAGGAAGGTTTGCTGGTGAGAGTTGAGGGATGCATTGGTTTTCTCACCACTCCTTTTCTATGAAGTTTCTTGAGCGTTAGGTGTAGGGGTTCTACTGGAGGTATGTCATCTAGGGGTGGACATTTCTCAGACATATATTCTCTCTGTGTGACTAGTTGTGCAACTCTGCAGTAGCCTCTATCTTTTGCAAAAAGAAGCTTCTTTGGTGATTGGGTACTGTACACTTGTCTTTAAATATATGGATCTATATTTAGGATATAATAAGAAATGCCATTTGTCAGGGCTGGACAGATCACTCCACAGTTAATAGCACTGATTGTTCTTGCAGTCCTCTTTCTCCATATCTGTCCAGCATTTGGTGCCTTTTGTTCTCTTGATCTTAGCCAGCTTGACTGTGGTAAAAGGAAATCTTAAATTGATTTTGATCTGCATTTCTGTGATTACAAATGTTGTTGTGCAATTTTAAGGTGTTTCTTAGCCATTTTTATTTCTTCATTTGAGAACTCTCCATTCAGCTCCATAACCCATCTGTTTATTGGGTCATTTATATTCTTATTTCTGTTTATTTTTAATTCTTTGTATATTCTTGGTATTAATCCTCTGTCAAATGTGTGGCATATGGAGATTTTCTCCCTGAACTCAGTGGGTTTCATCTGCACTTCCTTGGTTGTTTCTTTTGAGGTATAGAAGCTATGTAGGTTAAAGAGGTCCCACTTTTTTTTTTTATCTTTTTTTGAAACAAGGTCTCCCTGTAGCCCCAGCTATCCTGGAATTCACTATGAAGACCCAGCTGGGCTTGAACTCACAGAGATCTACCTGCCTCTGCCTCCCAAGGGCTGGGCTTACAGGCATGCACCACCATGCCCAGCTATGAAGTCCCACTTTTTGACTGTTGACATTAATGCCTAGGCAAATGATGTTCAATTTAGGAAAACTTTTACTACACCTATATTTGTAGAACATGGCCTATGTTTTCTTCTAGCAGCTCCAGAGTTTCAGGTTGCACATTGAGATATTTGATCCATTTAGAGTTGACTTTGTGAAGGTCCAATTTCATTCTTCTACAGGTGGAACTCCAAGTTTGCCAGCAGTATTTTTGAAGATGTTATCTTCCCTCAACTGTGTGTTCTCTGAAACTTTGTCAAATATCAGGTGGCTAAAATTGGGTGTACTCATGTTTGGGTCTTCAATTATATTCCATTGATCTATGAGTCTATTTTTTTGCCAGCACTATGCTGCTTTTATGACTATTTTTCTGTGATATAGTTTGAAATATGTATAGTAATCCCCTCTGAACTGTTCTGTGAGCTCAGAGTTTTGTTTTTGTTTGTTTGTTTGTTTGTTTGTTTGGCTATCTGGGGTCTTTTTGGCTTCCATGTGAATTTTAGGATTTTTTTTTTTTTTGCTAATTCTGTGAAGAATATCACTGGGATTTTGATTGAGATTGCATTGAATATATAGATTTCTTTCGGGAGGATGGTAAGTATCAAAATATTAATTCCTCCAATCCATGAACGTGTTTGGTACTTCCAAAATCTGATGTTTCCCTAAATATGTTTCTTTAAAGATTTAAAATTTTCATTGTAGAGGTTTTTAATGAATTAGTTCAGATTTATTCTGAGATATGATTTTTTGGGGGCCTTTGTGAATGGGAGGGTTTCCATGTATGCTTTCTCCACTTGCTTGTCCTTGGTATATAGAAAGCCTACTGATTTTTGTAGATTAATTTTATAACCCACCACTTCACTGAAAATGTTAATAATTTCTAGGAGTTTTCTGATGTTTGTTGGCATCTCTTAGAAATAATCCCATATCAACTACAAAAAGGGATAATTTGACCTCTACTTTTCTAATTAGTCTTCTTTTGATTTCATCTCTTGTTTCTTTGTTCTCATAATACTTTTAAGCACTGTATTGAAAAGGAGTGGAGATAGTTCATAGCCTTGTCTTGATCCTGATTTTAATAGGAATGCTTCCAGTTTTCTCCATTTAGAATGATGTTGGCCATGGGTTTATTGTATATAGCTTTAATTATGTGGAGATATGTTCTCTCAAATTCTGATTCTCCCTAGGAGTTTTAACATAAATATATGTTGGATTCTGTCAAAAATCTTTTCTGCATCTATTGAGATGATCATGTTACTTTTGTCTTTATGTCTATGATTTATTACATTTACTGACTTGGATACATTACTGCATCTCTAGATAAAGCCAACTTGATTGTGGTGGATGATATTGTTTTGGTTTTGTATGTAAGTGGTTTGCAAGTATTTTGTTGAGAAACTTCGCATGTATCTAAATTAAGAATATGAGCCTATAATTTTCTTTTTGTGTGTGTATCCATATGGGCCTTTGCTTTTTTTTAATGGGAGTTTTTGTATTATTGTATCAATTTCCTTACTTATTATGGGTCTGTTTGAGCTATTGATCCCTTCTAGGTTTGACTTTAGTGGTTTCCATGAGTTTAGAATTCCGTCCACGTATTTTAGATTTTCAGTTTAATAGAGTATACGTTATTGAAGTATTCCCTTTTCATGTTTTAATTTTTTTGGTTTGTTGTGATATTTCCACTTTCATCTCTGATTTTATTAACTTGCATTTTCTCTTTCTTTTGGTTATCTGGAATAGAGTTCTGTCCATCTTGTTCAGCATTTCTACTGCATTAATTTCTGCTCTGATATTTCTTATTTCTTCTCATCTACAAGGTTTTAGATTGGTTTGCTTTTGAATATCCAGAGGCTGACTTGTACTGTTTAATTCATTTATATGTCCTCTGTCAGACTTTTTAGTATAGGCACTTAGAACTATAAGCTTCCCTCTTTGAACTGCTTTTAAAATGGGGCTGGAGAGATGGCCTAGCGGTTAAGAGAGCCGACCGCTCTTACAGAGGACCCGGGTTCAATCCCCAGCACCCACATGGCGGCCGAGAACCGTCTGAAACTCCAGTTCCAGGAGAACTCCAGTTCCAGGAGAACTCCAGTTCCAGGAGAACTCCAGTTCCAGGGGAATCCGACACCCTCTTCTGACCTCCTAGGCATTGCAGGACACGGGTGCACAAACTTGCATGCAGACAGTACATTCATACACATACAGAAATAAATAAAAATTAATAAAAATTTTAAAATGTCCCAGATATTTTGATGTGTTGTAATCTCATTTTCATTTAGTTACAGGAATTTTTTTTTTTTTTTGTCTTTTCAAGACAGGGTCTCCCTGTAGCCCCAGCTGCCCAGGAACTCACTCTGTAGACCAGGCTGGCCTTGAACTCACAAAGATCTGCCTAGGATTAAAGGTGTGTGCCAACACGCCTGGTGTATTTTTTCTTAATTTCTTCTTTGATCCACATATTATTAAGGAATGTGTTTTTTAATTTCCAAAAATTCATGTAGTTACTGAGCCTCTATTGTTGACCATAAAACTAATACCATTGTGGTATGATAGAATGCATGGAATTATTTGTGTTTCTTTTATTTGTTGAGGTTTATTCTGCACTCCTATATGTGTTTGATTTTAGAAAAACTTGCATGGGCTGATGAGTAGAAAGTGCATTCTTTGGTGCTTGGATGAAATATTTGATGTATGATGCCATTTAATCCAGGTACCTCGCTGTTTACTCTTTGTCCTGTTTACCTGTCTTTGGAGTTAGTGGAGTATTGAAGTGTTTTAATGTCCTGTAATAATGTTTTTATGAAATTGGGTGCACCAGAGTTCAGTAAATATTTGCTCATTATTGTGGTATCTTCCTGGTCAATTGCTCCTTTGATTAAAATGAAGTGACCCTCTTTATCTCTTCTCATTAGTACTTCAGTGCCTTCTTGCCTCTTAGTACCATTTGCTTAGAATATTTTTTCCATTTTTTCACCCTCAGGTAGTGTCTACCCTTGAAACTGGGATGAATTTCTTGAGACAAAAAAAAATGTATTCGTTTCTTATCCATTACTCTAAACAATTGGGGAGTTGAGGCCATTGATATTTACAGTTATTATTGATAAATTTGTATTTGTTATTGTCATTTTAATTAGTTTGTGTTCTTGGTCCTATATTGTATTAAAGTAATTATACACTCCTTTGCCAATCACTTTAATTTTTGGTAATACTTTCCTGTTGGGTGTTTAAGACCATGGAGTCGGCCCAAATAAATCAATTTGCTTTTACTTTGGAGGTGAGTTGAGGATCTTGCCTTCAGGCTTGCGAGGAGCCTCTGGCTCTTTAGTCTTTCTTAATCAGTTCCATCTATGTGAGGATAAGTCAAAACTCATGCTTGACCTTGACTTCACTTCCTCTACTTCTTTATATTTCCTCCCAAGCACCAGTCAAGGATTTTCTCCCTTCATCTAACAGTTACACAATTTGGTGGTCATTTAGATAGATCCACTGAGGGTGTACCCCAGTTACCACACCCTGTGCCCCTATTCAGCATGGAAAAAGTCAGAGTTGTGTGTACCTCAATTCGCTATTGGCAAATGGGGCATCCTCTTCAGAGAATGGTGTGATAAGAATAGGAGGTAGAAACAGGCAAGGCAGTTTAGGATAAAAATACCCTAAGGGCCAGGCGTGGTGGCGCAAGCCTTTAATCCTAGCTCTTGGGAGGCAGAGGCAGGCGGATGTTTGTGAGTTCATGGCCTACATAGTGAGTTCCAGGACAGCCGGAGCTACAGGGAGACCCTGTCTCAAAAAGACCAAAAAAAAAAAAAATACCCTAAGGAAAAACACCCTATTTCTTTCTTGGCTAAAAGCCAAAATGTCCCTGAGTCTCTTAGCAGCCTGGTGTGTATCAAAGTCTGGGAATGCCAAAAGTATCTGGGGTTCTTATCTAGTCTCTAAAAGCTTTTAGGGTTGCCTCTTCAAATAGGGGAAATCTTAAAGTAGCCCCATAAATTAACAGGGCAAAGCTGGGCATTGTGGTGCATGCCTTTAATCCCAACACTCAGAAGGCAAAGGCAGGAGGATCTCTGTGAGGCCAGCCTGGTTTACAAAATGAGTTCCAGGCCAGCTGGGGTTACAGGGAGACCCTGTCTCAAAAAGACCCATCCCCCAAAAAATGTTAACATGTCAAGACCATAAAATCTTTAATCTATCTGTTGGAAGACTCACCTTTCCATTTCTATTGATCAATCATCTGCTTAAAGGACTACCCCACAGATTCAACTGAAGTCATGCTAAACAGATAGGTGGAATACCTAGTGTTTTAATGAGCTAGTGAACTCTTCCTGCTGAGAATCCCACCCCCTGTTGCAGTGCAGTGCTTCTGGATACAGCAACAGTCTCCCTGCTTTTCTGAATTCTTCAGAAAAGTGTTATCTCTCATTTATTTGTTCACATCCCTTTTCCTTTTTTGATGTTAATGAGGAATTCAATTTATTCCTTGTTACAGCTTGCTTTTATAAACCAAATGACATCAGTTCCCAAAGTCAATCACAGGCCCCCCAGTTCTGTGCCACTGCACACCATTGCCCCATCCAGCATCACACACCTAGGCCACATTGTTTGTTCCTCCTTGAGGTGGGGTCAGAGAAATCCCTTGACTCCCAGCCACACAGTGCCCTGAGGGGAGCTAGCTGAGAACAAGCCCCCAATTCAAACTGGATCTTCCCACATCTCCCCCTTTTTTTTATTTTTTTGAGAAGCAGACAAGCTCATGGGAAAGGTTGGCACCTATAAAGGAAGCTGGTCTTAAATATGTGATTGCTTAAACCTATCTTGAGTGCTGGGTAGAGGCAGGCCAGAGCTATGATTTTTATCTTTTACACTAAAACAAATTTTTGTCCAAAAAACCAACCACGAGGTAATAATACATAATAAATAATGAATACAAGCAACCTTCATGGAAAACCAATTTGCAGGCAGTTATGTCCAAACTTATACAGCCCAAGGTCCCCATTGTCCAGCTGGAGGGGCTTGCACGTACAAGCATGTTGGTCAAATAAGAGTGCAGTCTATATTGCTGTAATCTCACAATTCACCGCCTGGAAATAATGTGCAGACAGTGGCAGCCATATGTCTGTATATCCCAAATCTAATTGGCTATTAGCTCTCTCCTTGGAGGAACAACTCACAGCTGATGCCACAAGCTTACGTCCTCTAGTGGTTAGGAGATGTTATAAGCCATAATAAAACCTTGTCATCTTTTACAGAAAAGCTACAGTTCATAGATTAGCCCACCATCCAAACATCTGTGTCTATGCACGCAATGTAACTTACCATAATAATTAGTACTGTTTAAATGCCTGCATCTCTAATTGCTTGCGCTTCATGAGTAGGAGTAAAAAGATATTCCTGGATAGACTGCCAACACGTCACTTTTCTAAACATGCATTATTTAATGCTCTCAGTGGGCCCAGCATTTTGTATTTTTTTTAATTTTATTGAAGTTTTGTGTATTTCATACAATATTTCATAGTCAAATGTAGAATGAATCCCCCTTCTTACCCCCTACCCTGTCATAGCTCATGCATTCCTCCTTACATGTCTTTAATATTTTCATATTTTTCTCAGTCTTTTTTTTAATTACTCATTGCCAAAGTTTACTCTTTTGAGGCAGAAGTTTACTGTTTCAGTCAGTTCCTTGACCCAATCTTTCGTTGCTGTTGTTGTTTTTGTTGTTGTTCCAATGTGTATTGATCCAAAATATGCCTACATACATGGCACACATGTACAAAATTTATGACATCTGAAAATAAACTATAGATTAATTCCAAAACATGTTCAGGGAATCAGATTTTGACAGTAGAGTTGCATTCAGGTAAAGAAAAAAGTATTATTTTACATTCCTACATTACATAGCAAGTTGATGAGTAACGCCAGATGTTATATTTAATAAAACTTGGAATTATTCACCTTGCTTTATAAATAAAGATTTGGGCCGGGTGTGGTTGTGCATGCCTTTAATCCTAGCACTTTGGAGGTAGAGGCAGGCAGTTCTTTGTGAGTTCAAGGCCAGCCTGGTCTACAGAGCAAGTTCCAGGACAGCTGGGGCTACAGGGAGACCCTGTCTTGAAAAGACCAAAATAAATAAAAAAATCAAGAAAGAAAGAAAGAAAGAAAGAAAGAAAGGAAGAAAGAAAGAAAGAAAGATTGATTGATTTGGTGCTAGCATCCACAAATGAGGGACAACTTGCATCATTTGTTTTTCTGAGACTGTGTTACTTAGTATAATGTTACTTAGTATAATATTTACTTAGTAAATAAATTTACTTAGTATAATGGCTTCTAGTTCCATCCATTTACCTGCAAAGTTCTTGAAGTCATCTTTCCTTATCACAACATAGAATTCCATTGTGTAGATGTACCAGATTTTCTTTATCCACTTGTCAGTTGCTTCCAGGTCTTCGCAATTGTGAAGAGAGCTGCAGTAAACATGGATGTGTATGTGTTCTGCCATAGGATGAGTGTTGTGGATATAAACCTAGGAGTGGTATGTCTGGGTCAGGTGGTATTCTCATTTTCAATCTTTTAAGAGTTATCCACACTGCTTTCCATAGGGGTTGTACGAGTTTGCATCCCCACCATCAGTGAATGAGTGTTCCCCTTTCTGCACAACCTCTCCAGGATGTGGTGTACTTTATTTTCTTGATCATAACCAGTCTTACCAGAGTAAGATGAAATCTGAAAGTGGTTGTAATTTGCATTTCCTTAATTATTAGTGATGTTGAAAAGTTTGTAAGATGTTTCTCAGCCATCTTTGTCTCTAAAGCTTCTTTCTCCCAATCATGTGTCTGCCTGTCAATCAGCCACATATCTGACCACCATGCAGGCTTTAAACCTGCATAGCTTCGTGATTTTCTTTTCTTCTCCCATCCATTCTCATTCTCAAGGCATCTGCTAAGATTACCAGTTTGCCTGTCTTGTGGAATTTTCTTTAAAATTCTAATTGTCTTAAAACTTCAGAAATTTTAAAAATCCAAAGAATATTTTAATCAAACTTGCCAGATATGGTTGTGCATGCTTTTAATACCAGCACTCATGGTGCAAAATTTTTTGGATCTCTTTGAGCTTCAGTACATTCTTGAGAACAAAGAGCTCCAGGCCAGCTAAGGCTATAGACTGAGACCCAGTATTTACCTGGTGGGTAGTAGGTGGAAATTCAAACAGGATAAAGGGATCTAAATACCATCAAAGTATATTGTACTTAAATCCCAAGAATGAAATAAAAAATAAAATTTAAATAATTTCAAAGCTAATAATGGTTTTATTAAATAATTTTGTAGCATTAGCAGAAAAAATCTTTTTAACAAAACTTTACAAAGTAACAGAGAAGTGGCCTAATTAATAATTGAAGACATTAATGGTTGTAATAGCACTATAGGTAACACTCCATTTGTTGTAATTCATTAATATAGTAAATAGCTTTACTTGAGGATTAACAATCATAACAAGGTATAAACTTAAAGCATATTGAAACATTTTAATGCTGTAGTCCTATAGGATTTAGTAAATGTGAACAGTTGTGCAAACATTCCCAAAACAACTTTCAGAACACTTACAGGTTCTCAAAATATTGTTCTGTGGTCTTTGGTTTTCAGCCCATACTTTCATTACTGACCTGAAGTAACAAGGATGATGTGCATTTCCAAAAAATGTTATGTAAAAATATATAATATATTGTTCTGTAATAGAATAATGTATTCTGTGATTTTACTATTTGACTTAATTTCACATGTTTTCTAGCTTCATTTCATTTTATTGGTAAGTAATATTTCTATGGGTATATAATTTGTCTCATTTGTTCATTCACCTATTGATAGATACTTCCATGTTTCTGGTCCTGTGATATTATAATTCATATATTAACAATCCATATTTTCAAATATAATTGTTTTTATACAAACGTATGTGAACAGGTACTTTTTTGTTGTCTGAAATATTCGTCTGGAGAAAACTTGTTTTATTGATGCCAGTAATGTGTTTATAGACTAAAGACTAAAGCTACTTGCTCTGGGAAAGGAAGTGGGGTCAGGAGGGTGTGAATGAGGGGAAGGGAAGTGGGAGCCATCTTGGCTTCTACCAAGGGCAGCAGAGCTCCTGGTTGTGTGTATAGTAAACTGGAGGTGTGACATTTGCTCAATACATCAAAGGAAAAGCCTTCAGGGTCTGGGACTTTGCTGAAATAGGGGAGGCAGGAAACACTGCATTATCCTGACTTCACAGAGCTTTGAGCCAACCCACGGAGATTATCAGATAAATCACAGAAGCACCCTGGACAAAGTTTATTGCAGATTCCTGCCTCAAGCCAGACAAAGTCTCATTCCCACACTTTCTAACTTATAGAATTATGAGAGTGGATCTGTTGTGTGGTATATGGCTGTTTAGCTATATGCTAAATACCCAGTTTTTAGCTCCCTTTCCATATTATGATACTCAGTGCATAAATATTGCAGTTTTCCCATGATTCAGTTCCATATTTTTACCAAAAACTGTCATTGAATGTTGTGAGTTATTTTGTTATGACTGTTATATTCATTTTCCAAGCAAAACATGTGGAACACATTATTACATGCATATTGATTTTTTTAACTTTATGTGTATGTGTATTATGCCTGTATGCATATAATTGAAAATTCATGTTGTACAATGTTCTGAGGGGACAGAAGAGGGCATCAGATCCCCTAGAACTAGATTTATGGGTGGTTTGTTGGCTGCCATGTGGATGCTGAGATTCAAACCTGGCTCTTGTGCAAGAGCAGCTAGTGGTCTAAAACAATGAGCTATCATTCCAGCCTGTTTATGCATATTTATATATCTTTTAGAAGGTGCATTCAATTCATTTATCCATGGTTGAGTGGATGGAGACTTGAAATGACAGAAAGATACAAATGAAGCTTATGTGGAGGATCTGAGACTATGGTCCTTGGTGTTATTTTTGAGTTTCCCAGAATTCCAAGGGACACTTCTTCCAGAGGCTATCAATTTTATGACCTTTACCTGAGTTGCCACCAGGACCTATAAAGGAGTGTACCTCAGTCGCCATCTTGCTTTCTGGCTGGCTGGCTGCCTACCAGGTCCCCACAGCTACCATGCCCTGGCAATTCCTGAATAAATATGTTCTAGAGTGACTAAGCCTCATATGTCTATCCTTTATCCACGGTTTTCCTCATTATAGAGCTACATAATGGTGCTGCAAACTCAGTTGGGGATTGAGAAATTTCAGGTTAGGTCTGGTGATGCTCGCTGTTTCTCTCCTCAAAAAAGAACCTAACATTTTTATTGCAACCCCCTGGGATTTGCCAGAATTGTATTTCCCCAGAGAACCAGCTTCCACATTTTACAATAAGGTCCCATATACATTTCTTCTTCTCCTTCTCCTTCTCCTTCTCCTTCTCCTTCTCCTTCTCCTTCTCCTTCTCCTCCTTCTCCTCCTCTTCCTCCTCCTCCTCCTCCTTCTCCTTCTCCTTCTTCTCCTTCTCCTTCTCCTTCTCCTTCTCTTTGTCCTCCTTCTCCTTCTCCTCCTCCTCCTTCTCTCTCTCTCCCCCTCCCCCACTCTTTCTCTCTCCCCGTCTCTCTCCCCCTCTTCTTCTTTTCCTGTCCTCTTCTTCCTCTCTCTGCTTTTGTCCCCTCATCCTTACTCCACCATTTTGAACCCAGCGACACTTGCCTACTATTTCACTCGGTTCCTGAGTCTGATTTGCTGTTTAAACCCTCCATGCACTTTCCAGACATTGAGACTGCAGGCCTTAGCGTGCTGCTCCAAAATTGACTCCCACTGTGCTCTCAGGAATGCCAAGTTTACAGGCATGTGGGTCCGTCCCGTACTTCTGAATTTAAGGAAGGATCCCAAATCTGAGAATTACTTTTAAGGCTGAGTTTTCCTAAACTGTTCTCCCTGCTCCTCAACTCTTTGGTTGTATCCCCAACTCCACATGCCTAGACTTGCTCTGATATCTCTATCAGTCAATCCCTCTATGCTGACATCCCTGCGACCTTAAGAGACTTCTCCAGTAAAGGAGCACAAGCTTAAATCCAGGCTTTTTTTTTTTTTTCTCTTTTTTTCCTGTGTTTTACTGTGCGATTTTTCCCATGGCTCATTCAACCAGTGAAAGGTGGAGCAAGGCTGTGTCTGCACAATGCCCGGTTTCCATGGCAGCTGTGTGAGACCACACCCACTCGTTCCCAGCTGCCATCTTAGTAACCACACATGTATAGATATGGTTGCAACTTCCATGCTACCTAAACCACACCCACTCCTTCTCAGCTGCCATTTTGATCCACCACGTGGCATGGCTGCCTTACCCTGAACTGTTATACAATTTAACGGCATGTTCTGATCCTTTCATAATTTTGGTTTGGGGGGTTTTATATTATATTATTATAAAAAGCAATTGCGTTTGAACTAAATACATTTTTATGTCAGATTAAGCCACGTTTTGTTTTTATCAGTTTTCATCTGTTTCAAA
>VZQC01010633.1:261684-272404 GCA_009823505.1 Rhizomys pruinosus | reverse complement strand
GGAACTCACTCTGTAGACCAGGCTGGCCTTGAACTCACAAAGATCCATCTGCTTCTGCCTCCCAAGTGCTAGGATTAAAAGGCGTGTGCCACTACACCTGGCTTATTTTATTTTTTTAATTGAAGTTTTGTGCCTTTGATACAACATTTCTTACTCACATTTATACCCCTTCCCTGTTCCCCTCCCCACCAGAGTTTGTGCATTCTGCCATACATGTTTTGCATCTTTTTTTCAGTCTTTTTTATTTTTTCAATGTAGAAGTTTACTGTTTTGGGCAGAAGTTTACTGTTTCAGTTGGTTCTTTGACCCAGTCTTTTTTGTTGTTGTTGTTCTTTCCAATTTGTATCACTTCAAACTATACATATATACACACCAAACATATACCAAAATTGTGACATGTGAAAATAAACTATAGGTTAATTCCAACACATGTTTAGGGATTCACATTTTGACAGTAGAGTTGTATGCAGGTAAAGAAAAAAAATCCTACCTTACATACCTACATTACATAGCATGTTGGTGAGTAACATCAGGTATTATATTTTAAAAAAGAGTCAATTTGCCTTACAAATAGGGATTTGGTGCTAGGAGCCACAAATGAGGGACCCTATACATCATTTGTTTTTCTGGGACTGTGTTACTTCACTTAGCATAATGGCTTCTAGTTCCATCCATTTACCTGCAAAGTTCATAATATTGTTTTTCTTTACTGCTGCATAGAATACCATTGTGTAGATGTACCACATTTTCTTTATCCACTTATTGGTTGAAGGACACATGGGTTGGTTCCAGCTCTTTGCTATTGTGAAGAGAGCTTCAATAAACATGGATGTGCATGTATCTCTGAGATAGAATGAATCTTGTGGGTATGTACTCAGGGATGGTTTGACTGGGTCTGCAGAGAAAAACCACCCACAAAGTGGGAGGAAACCTTCACCAATGAAACATCTGATAGAGCATTAACATCTAGAGTATATAAACTACTCAAAAAACAAAGGAGCAAGAAAACAAATGAGCCACTCAAAAGATGGAGTAAAGAGCTGAACAGAGACTTCACAAATGAAGAAGTAAAGATGACTGAGAAATATCTTAAAAAGTGTTCAACATCTCTAATAATTAAGGAAATGCAAATTAAAACCACTTTAAGATTTCATCTTACTCTGGTAAGAATGGCTACGATCAAGAAAACAAAGGATACCAAATGCTGGAAAGATTGTAGGGGAAGGGGAACACTCATTCACTGCTAGTGGGAATGAAAACTCATGTAACCCCTATGGAAAGCAGTGTGAACTCTTAAAAGACTCAAAATGAGCCTACCACCTGACCCAGTCCTTCTTTCCTTCCTTCCTTCCTTCCTTCCTTCCTTCCTTCCTTCCTTCCTTCCTTCCTTCCTCCCTTCCTTCCTGTCTTTCTTTTTTTCTTTCTTTCTTTCTTTCTTTCTTTCTTTCTTTCTTTCTTTCTTTCTTTCTTTCTTTCTTTTTTTAAATGTAGGCACTTAGAGCTATAAGCTTCCCTGTTAGGACTGCTTTTTAAAGCATCTCAAAGGCTTTGTTGTGTGGCATTGTCATTTTTGTTTAATTCCAGGAATACTTTTTTTTGTTTTGTTTTTTTTGAGACAGGGTCTCCCTTTAGTCCCAGTTGGGCTGGAGTTCGATATTTAGACCAGGATGGCCTTGAACTCATAGAGATCTACCTGCCTCTGCCTTCTGATTGCTGGGATTAAAGGTGTGTGCTACCACACCAGGCTCAATTCCAGGAATACTTTTATTTCTTTCTTAATTTCTCCCTTGACCCATTGATTGTTCAGGAGTGTGTTGTTTAATCTCCATGAATTTTTCTATTTACTAGAGCTTCTTCTGTTGTTGATATTAATTTTTATTGCATATGGTTTGATAGAATACATCGAATTATTTCATTTTTTAATATTTATTGAGGTTTGTTCTGTTTCTCAGTATCTGATTGTGGAGAACATTCCATGAGGGTGCTGAATAGAAAGTATATTCTTTGGTTTTGGGTGAAATACTCAGTAGATGTCTGTTAAATTCATTTGTGTTGTTCAGTTCAGATGTCTCTGTTTATTCCTTGTCTAGTTGACCTGTCTAATGGACACAGTGGGGTATTGAAGTCCCCTACTACTAGTGTGTTGGAGTTAATCTGTGCCTTAAAGTCCTATAGAATTGTGTTTATGAAGTTTGATGCACCAGAATCCTTGAAAGTGAGATGGGTTTCTTGCAGACAAAAAGATGGATTTTGCTTTTTAATCTGTTTTACTAGTCTACGCCTCTTGATTGGAGATTTCAGACCATTGATATTTAAAGTTATTATTGAGAGATATATTGCTTCTCATCATTTTGGTTTCTGGTGCATTCTTGTTCTAGGTTTGTATTTCCACAGTAGTGCCTTCACTAAGTATTTTCTGTTACTGCTTGGATATAGTCATTCTTACATTCTGCTCTCTGTATTGCTTCAAGTATTCCCTGAAGGACAGCTTTCTGGACATGAATTCATTCAGGCTATTTATGTCATGAAAGATTTTCCTTTCTTCTTCAACTATAATAGACATTTTTTTCTGGATAAAGTATTCTTGGGCGGACATCTATAGTCATTTAGAACTGGGAAGTCTTTGGTCCAAGCTTTTCTGGCTTTCCTCATTTGCATTGAAACATCAACCGTAATTTTGATGGGTTTTCCTTTACATGTGACTTGTTTTTCTTTTGCAGCTTTCAGTATTCTCTCTTTGTTTAAACATCTAGTGTTGTTATTATGAAGTGGCATGGGGAATTTCTTTTCTGGTTCTATTTGGTGTTCTCTGTGCTTTTTGTGTTTGTATGGGTATGTCTTTCCTTAATTTGGGAAAATTTTCTTCAACAATCCTGGTGAAGATCTGGTCAATACCGTTATCCTGGGATTCTTCTTCTTCCTCTCTATGATGCATAGCTTTGGTCTTTTTATGGGTCCCACAGTTTCTGGTTATTCTATTCAGGTGTTATTAAAAATTTTTCATAATCTTTGCTTGAGCAATCCAGTTCTTCCATGTTGTCTTCCAGTCTTGATATTCTATTTTCTACTTCATCCATTTTGTTACTGAGGCTTTCTGCCGTCCCTTTCAAATGGCTTATTGAGTGTTCCACTTCCTTTTTCATTTCAGCCTGAGTTTTCTTCAGTGTTTCTATATCTTTTGTTAATTCATTCCATGCTTTATCTTTATCTTCTTTTAGTTCTTTAATTTTTTTTGTATGTGTGTTCTTTAAATTCTTTGATCATGTTTATGATAGTTCTTTTAAGATCTGTATCCTGAGTTACACCTAGGTGGGTACTTAATATAGGAGTCTTCTACAGGACTAGTAGTATTTGCCAGAGGCTTATTATTGGGGTTTTCATGTTATTGTTTTTTCGTTGTGATTTTGGCATTTGGATTTCTTTTGCTGATTGTGATTTTAGTATGAATCTCAAGTCTTTCTTTGTTGAATTGAAGACTGGCCTTTCTTGTATTCTTCAGGTATTGTTGTCTTCTTATTAAGTATGTAAGGGTGGTGGGTCTAGGCTTCAAGTTCTCACTTCTGACTTTGTATCGGAGAGACTAGCCACCCATTGCCCAGCTAGTCAGGAGGTCCCCCACAGGCCAGAGACAGGCAAAAATCAGGCAGGCTTGAATCCTGCACCACATGGGGTCCACCCACCAGTTCAAAGGTAGGGAAGTCTAGCCTGGAGCTGAGGGAGGGGTTCCAGTTCATCCACAGGCGGTGGGTAGGGAGTCCGTAATACCACTGCTGCCATGTAGTTGGGGATTCTCACCACCCAGTGGAGGCCAAACTCTTATACTCACTGGGAGAGATGTCCTCACAGAACTGCGGGCCATGTTGGATCCGCCTGCTGGCTCTCCAGGGCTGGTTGTCAACCTGTTTCTGGGTCCAGGAGCAGGAAAGCCTAGCCTGGAGTCAAGGAAGTGTCCCCAGTGTTCCCTATGTGTGCCGCTGCCTGCGAGAGCTGCATAGACGCCTCCGCCACCTGCTGGACACCTCCTCCACCCCCAGAAGCCTGCTGTGGATGCCTGCAGGTTTCCTATGCTGCCTCTGGATGCCTGCCTACCACCCTGCTGCCTCTCTCCACCTGCAGGAGCCCCGCTGTTCTCTCTTGATTCCACTTCTGCCTTGCCTGCCACCTTTGAGCCGCCATCTTCTGCTAATTTTCTTTATTTTATTTGGGTTACCTCACTTGTAATGTTTCCAAGTTCCAGCGATTTAGCTGTAAATTTCATGATTTAATTTTTCTTTATAGCTGAATAGAATGCCATTGAGTATATGTCATTATCCATTAATCATCTGAGGCATATTTAGTTTTCTTCCATTTCCTAGCTATTGGGGAGTGACAATAAACATGGCTGAGTAAGTATCTCTGTATAGGATATTACATTATTACATTAGTTATTTTTCTGTTGCTGTGATAAAACACCATTACCCAAGTCCACTTATAGAAGGAAGTGTTTATTGGACTTATAGTCCTAGATAAGAGTCCATCATGGTGGGGGGAGCCATGGTAGGAGGCATTGGAGCAGAAATCTGAGGTCACATCTTCTTACAGGCATAGGAGGTAGAGGGAGAAAGACGAACTGGGCCATACCTACTCAACCTGAACAAACAGTGCCACCAGTTGGGCACAAAGTGTTCAAATACTTGGTGCCTTTGGGGTCATTCATTTAAGATCCTGAAGGGCATATGCCAAGGAGTGGTAAACCTGGGTCATATGTTAGATGTACGTTTAGGTTTTTCAGCATTCTCCACACTGGTTTCCACAGTGGCTATACCAGTTCTCCATCCTATCAGCAGTGAATGACTTCCTCCTTTCTGATGGATCTACTAAGTACTGTGAGTGCCTCTTAGGACTGTGTGGAATGTGCCTGCTTATATGCCTATCTGGCACAGGATATGGTGAGTTCTCAAGGGCAAGGACTTCATTTTAATCATACCTTCGCCTTTAGTACCTGCTACCTGATAGTGTATAACTAATGCCCTATAAAAGTGTGTGTTGCTAGGAATGAAACACAGTACAGGCAGTCTTCAAAGCATGTGAAAGTTTAGAGGCAGGACTGTGTGAAAATGCTAGCTCAGCTTATTGCACTGGAAAGTTTATTTTTTATTTTTATTTTTGGTCTTTTCGAGACAGGGTCTCCCTGTAGCCCCAGCTGTCCTGGAACTCACTCTGTAGACCAGGCTGGCCTTGAACTCACAAAGATCAGCCTGCCTCTTGGAAAGTTTACTTTTTGCAGAGTTTTTTTTCCTACCGTATATGCTGCAGGTATGAAAAACCCAATATAAAAAGTTATTTAAAAGTTCAGTGTTCTAGGGACTAGAGACATGGCTTAGTGAGTACTACTCACAGTACAAACATGAGTATCTAAGTTTGATCAGCACCCACATAAAAAGCGCCTTGTAGGAGTGAACATTTGTGATCCTGGGAGGTGAGATACAGAGATCCTTGGAGGTTGCGAGCCAACCAGCCTACCTTCATTGGGGAGCTCCAGGTTTCATGAGACACTGTCTCAAAAACTAAGATGGGGAGTGACTGAGAAGGACACATGTCTACCTGTGGCCTCCACACATGTGTACCCATATGCAGATGTGGAGACACACACACATGAATGCATCCATAGACAGTTCCCTCACCCCTGAAAGTTCTGCTTCTTTGAAGAAACTGCAATTCTAAAGTAGAAGAGCAGTCTCAGATATCTCTGCTGTGTGCTTTGAATGGGAAAATGTCTACTGGACTATTTGGACAGTATCTTTGTGTTCAACCTTCTTTTATTTCTTTTTTTAAGCATCTTGACATGAACTAGCACATTTTTAAAAATTTTATTTATTTTTGTATGTGTATGAATATAATATCTGTATGTAGGTTTGTGCACCCGTGTCATGCAATGCCGCGGAGGTCAGAAAAGGGTCTCAGATTCTCCTGGAACTGGAGTTCTCCTGGAATTGGAGTTACAGACGGTTCTTAGCCACCATGTGGGTGCTGGGGATCGAACCCGGGTCTTCTGCAAGAGCAGTCGGTGCTCTTAACCACTAGGCCATCTCTCCAGCCCCCAACCTTCTTCTTTTCTTAGCTTGCCTCACACACATCTGAGTGTGGCTGCTGCTTTGTTCGGGAAGTTCACTATGTAGTTGCTGGCTGGAGATATTCCAGTGCAGATTTATCAGTTACCACATTTGGAGTCAGGTACAGTTTGGGGTCTTTATGCTTTTCCCCATAATTAGTTACTTGGCCTTGAGCAAATTGCCAATTTATGTAATTAGGAAATAATAATTATCACCTACCAAAGTCATTTAAGGAATAAATAGATTGCTATGGAAGTAAATGCAGTGGGAGCAGAGATTTTCTATCTTTTGTTGTCTGCTGAACTTATTGTGCTAATGAGTGCTGGATACATGGCAGGCATTCATAAATATTGTTCGATAGGTGAAGCCTTAATAAATAGTAGCTGATAATAGTTCCATTTTGGCAATTCTTTTAATTGATTAATGGTTTTGCAGGGAAGATTGATGTTTTCTATACTCTATACGTTATTTCACCAGTGGTGATTCTCGGTTATTTACATATAACCTCAGAAGGGAGCCCCTGAAGAATAGCTAGCTTAACATTGTTTCTCAGGCAAATTAATTATTGCCAGTGATTAGGTGAGGCTGGTTGTTGTGAATTTTGCCCGGCATCTCTCATGAAAGCTAGTATTTAATCTAGATTTCCCAGTGATTGGTTTTGCGTCAAGTTCACATGCACCCTAAGTCTCTTAGCAACTCCAGACAGTATTGCTAAGCCATTAAGTGCTTCAGGTGACCTTTGAAGCCAAATGCAGGTTGCTCATCACCTGGCTGTAGGGACAGGATTTTTGTTTTGTGATTAGTGGAGGGTTTTTGTTTCCTATCTGGGTTAAGTCTGTCAAATTGATGTAATGATAAAGGCTATTTGTTCTCATAAGAGAAACCAACCTCTGTGTGGTTTACTCTGGTAGCTGAAAACTATGAGTCCTCTTTGGCATGGGAGTTTTCCCTTTTGCTTTTAATAAAACCAATAAGGTTCATTTTGGGATTAACTTTTTTCAGGAATTATATTAATTAGTTTAAACAAGGTTTTGTTTTTTTATAAGAGAAATATCCGATAATAGAAAATGGAATTTAAAGTTGTATTTCAAGCACATAGACACTTAACATGTCTGAATGTTTATTATTTAATTTAATTTAGTCACTTGCCTAGAAAAAAACTGACACAATTAGTAATCTGATTAAATTTTTATATGACATGCATTTGAATCTATTTCCATGATCCATTCACTTCCTGGGCATATTACCACTTCCCATGCTTACAGTGTATGATAGTAATTATAGTAACTGCACATCTGTGGGGAATTTTATAGTTTTCACTTTAGTTCCATGTGTATTATTCTATTTTGGTCTCATAACATTTGCATCAGAGAGAGGTATTGGTTAAAAATTATGGTACAAGTAGAAACTGAGGTTCCTGGACATCAAGTAGCTCAGTAAGGGTATAAATCTTAGGTTGACTTGGTTCTACTACTGCACACAGCTGAAGGCCAACGTGTGTATTTGTATTAATTCTGTATAACAGCTCTGCTCTTTTATGCCAAAAAGTACTGAAGAGATTATGTGTTCGGGAACCTGCACACATCTACTCATGGATCTCTGTGGAGGACATTCAGCATGAGGCACAGTCAATATGACACTTAATTTCCATAAAATGTTTGGCTTCTAATGTGAGCCAGGCTTGGTTCTAGAAACTGGAGATACAGTGATAGAAGAACCCCCAATCCCTACCCTTGTGGCTCTTTGGTTTGACAAGTAATAAAAGAAGGTAGTGTCTTCCAACATATAGGGAGGACATAATGGCTAAAGAGAAAAAAAAATAAGCCAGGGAAGGGGTTAATGAAATACTAGAAGGAGGGATAATCTCAGGGATACCAGGAATACCTCACTAAGGGATCGCTTTAACAAAATAATCAGGCTTACAGGTGCTAGCCATGATGAGGTTGGAGGGGAAGAGTATTCCAGAGGCACAAGGAGGAGCAAAAGCCCTGAGAAGTATACATCTCCAGATTCTTTCAGGCAGAGGAATAAACCATTGTGGCTGGAGTGAAGTGCATAAGGGAGGTACTCACTAACTCAGAGGAGCTCAGAGAGGCAATTGAGGTTTGGACTCTGTGGAAACTTGTAGGTTCTAGGAATGACTTTGGATTTTATCCAGAACGCGATGGGAAAACTGGAATATTTTTATCAGAGGAGTAACATAATCTAATTTAGGTTTACAGGACAAAACTACTTGGGGGGAAAGGACTGAAATCAGAACAGTTCAAAGGCTAATATGAGAATTCATGGCAGAGATGATGGAGGCTTAAGTGAAGGAAGTGGCTGAGCTGGGAGAAGTGGTCAGGATCTGGATATATTTAAAGATACTGATCGGATTAGAGGATGGCAGCAAACTTTGACTACAGCAACTAAAAGACAGAACAGAGTTACTGTTAGTGGAGCTTGAGATGATGGGAGGGTCTGGTTGGGAGTTGGGAAATAATAGCTCAGTTTGGACCTGGCGTGTCTGAGGTGTTTGGGAAAGCTGGATGGTAGAGCATTTAGTAGTTGTGTAACTTTACATTACTATAAGAAAACACTTGAGCTAAACAACTTGTAAAAGGGGAAAGGTTCACTATTCTGGAGATTTTAGTCTGTGGTTTGTTGGCTTCATTGTCTAGGAGCCTGTGGTAAGGCAGTAAGTCTTGGCAAAGCACATGGTGGAACAAAACTGTTCACTTCATGGCTGGTGAAAGGAAAGATCGGAATAGACTGGGTCCTGTAATTCTCTTCAAAGACATGCTCCTGTTGACCTATAACTTCCCCCTAGGCCCCACCTCTTAAATGTTTTCTATACCTCTTCACACATGGGCCTTTGCAGGGTGGACATTTACAGCTAAACAGTAACAGTAGTAATCTGTGTATAGACTGAATTTAGAGAAGTTTTTTTTTTTAAAGTAACTATGCACATTATAGGGATACTTTTCTTTATCTAATAAAATGTCAGAATACACACAAAACATTCTCTAGGTGATTTACAGTAGAGGGTAAGGATATGCCAAGAAGTTCCCCAAAAGGGGAATGTAGAGGCTGGCAGGTAAAGGCTCTTGCTACCAAACCTGATGGGTGACAACCTGAATTTGACCCTTGGTACCCACATGGTATAAAGAGAGAACTGACTCCCACACATTGTCCTTTGACTTCCACATGTATACATATACACTGTGGTATACATGCACCACCACCCACAGATAAATAAGTGTAAAAAAAACACTATTAGAGGTCCCTCCTCCATGTTAGATTAATGCATCTTTCAACTCTCACCAGAGACACTTCCTTATACAGCAGAAACCCACAACTGGCCAGCATGCAGAGAACAAGAGGCTGCAGAGTGCCTGTATCTGAACAGGACACCTGTATCAAACTTCTGCCTCCCAAGCCTCATCGATCATTGCAGAAGAAAGATTGTAAGAGTCAGAGGTGGCAAATGACCACAAGGAAGTAGAGTTTTCCAGACAGCTGGTCAGTTACTCATATGAACTCCCAGCAGTGGTGACAGCACGCACAAGTCCCACGCCAGCTCAAACCAGGCAAAATCCCAGTATAGACATGAGGAACACGAAATCTCAACCTAAGGAATTTTGGTAACTGATGACTGCTAGGAGCGGAAGAGTCAGTCTCTTTCAATTATGGAACTTTCAGGTTAACCAGGCTCCAATGGATGGACCCATACTGAAGGACATTTGGGCACACAAATTAGACTCTATAGGCCTTACACATATGGTATATACACATAAATGTATATAATAGCATACATTAAATTAGGGGAGGGGATCTGAATATGATAAGAATATATCATTGGGCTGGAGAGATGGCCTAGTGGTTGAGAGCTCCGACTGCTCTTGCAGAGGACCTAGGTTTGATCCCCAGCACCCACGTGGCAGCTGAGAACCGTCTTTAACTCCAGTTCAAGGGGAATCTGGCACCCTCTTCTGACCTCTGTGGCATTGCATGACACGGGTGCACAAATCTACATGCACACACTACATCCATACACATACAAAATAATTAAAAAGGCCTGACTCAGCCGTACTAGGGTCGTGTGTTTGGACTCCGGGTCCGGACCTGTTAGGAACACTTGGAGCCATCCGACACGGCTCTAGACAGATAAAAGCTTAGGGCACAGTGACTTTTGTGGTGCTGGACAATTGATTTCTGGTCGGTGGCGGAGGGCCAGGTGGCTGGCGGGGGCTAGGGTTGTGTCCTCAGCCCGGCAGGTTGCCCTTCCCCCCTCGCAGCTGGAAGTGGTCCTCAGCTTGGGTCTGGCTCGCTTGGGTGCCTGACTCAGGTGCTGGGGCATGGGCTAAGTCAGGCATACCCCCCCCCACCAACAATTGGATTTGAGGAAGAGAGAGTATCCAGTGGATTGGATTAGGAGAACTCTCAGAAGAGGGAGGGAAGAGTGACTTAGACTTCCAATATCCAATCTATAAACAAAAGTGAAAGCCTGAAAACCTAGACAAGTCAACACTCCATAAAGAAGGAGGGGGAGAGGAAGAAAAAAAAAGCGTAAGAAGGAGGTAAGCAAAACAAAAGAAGCTTTCACCCTTCAACACACTGAAAAGGCATTTGTGATTTGAATCACAAAA
>VZQC01010633.1:231238-250433 GCA_009823505.1 Rhizomys pruinosus | reverse complement strand
AAAAAAAAAAAAAGAAAAAATACATTGGCTAAACAGTCCAGTGAACAGCAAAATATAAGTAGCCTTGTGTTCTGATTTGATAATAAAATTTGAAAACAGATTTCAAGCTTTCTGGAATAACATTTTTGTATATTTATAAGTCAATTTTCAGGTACCTTTAGTCACTCCACCTAAACATGTTACCTGTCAACTTTCAAACAGAATGCATAAGCTACAATCTGATGTTCACCTTAAAGAAAACTGGGATTGTGTCTCTTTATTAGACTTCTGTAGGTCCTGTCTTCCCAGAGACAAATATTCCCTGGTTCCCAGACACACCTTATTCATATCACCACTTTTTGGCAGCACCTATATTTGTAAGCAACTGTTTCCAACTGAGTAAATTTAGAGCCAAAGTACCCAGTGTGCACCAGGAAAACTCACTCAGAAATGTATTGCTTCCATCAGACCAGATGCTAATGCATTCATTTGTTAAGGACAGTGTCAAATATCTCACTAGCTTCATGTTGCTCCCTTTCCCCTCTAGTTTTAAAATAAAATCTATAAAAAAATCAGTGATTTTACTATGTAGATATGTTTTCCTTTTTAGTGATTTGCAAACCTGGGGACCTACTCCATCACTATAAAATCACTGCATAATTAGGATTATTATGTGAGATCTTTTTGCTTATATGTTGTAGCAGATATCACAAAATTATACATAGACCATTTTTTGTGCATTAGGTTTTGTTAATGTTTATGCATTTTGTATGTGACTCAAGACAATTCTTCATGCAGTGTGGTTCAGAGAAACCAAAAGTTACATATTCCTGGTCTAGGTTGGTACATGAGGCGCCAATTTAGTCTTCTTTGGCTCAAGGATTTGTAGAAATATTTAAAAACTCAAGTATCAAGCACCTTTTTATGTGACAAAGTAGATCCTCAGATCAAACTCCCATTATTTGTTTATAATTTTAGGTTCATTCATAATGTTTCTCATGTTTTCTGAGTGTGAGTATCAAGAACTAACAACCTTGATTTTTCTTCTTCCTCTCATTTGCAGCAATGGTGACCTAGATCCATGGTCAGGAGGGGGAGTTATTGAAGATCTCTCGGATACCCTGGTGGCAATTAACATCCCAGAAGGGGCCCATCATTTGGATCTGCGTGCCAGCAGTGCCTCGGATCCACCATCCCTTCAGTTAGCCCGCGCAGTGGAAATTAGACACATGAAGCAGTGGATTGTGGATTTCTATAACACTGCCAGAAGGCAGTCCTCAGAAAGTTAAAAACATCACTTTACTCCTTTTTTTTTTTTTAATTTTATTTATTTTTGTATGTGTATGAGTGCACTGTCTGCATGTAGGTTTGTGCACCCGTGTCGTGCAATGCCGCAGAGGTCTGAAGAGGGTCTCAGATTCCCCTGGAACTGGAGTGGAGTTCTCCTGGAGTTGGAGTTTCAGACGGTTCTTAGCCGCCATGTGGGTGCTGGGGATCGAACCCAGGTCCTCTGCAAGAGCAGTCGGTGCTCTTAACCGCTAGGCTATCTCTCCAGCCCCGACTTTACTCCTTTTATATTCATTCACTTGTCATTAGATTCACCCACATACCCATTCACTTTATATATATATATATATAATATATATAATTTATATGTATACATATATACATATATATAATTTGTATATATAAATTATATATATATATATTATATATAATTACTTTCCTCACTTGTCATTAGATTCATTGGCCCAAGGTTGGTACAGAAGAGCGTGATGGGGGTGAGCACAGTCATCCCACCCAGCGACTGGTCCGTCCTCACTGTCTTGTGTCATCCCCAGGAAGAATGTCCTCAGGGCAGCTCCCATGCCATCGGAACTGGCGCCATTCCTGACTGCTTTTCACCAGAGGGAGAGCCACTTTCTTTGCCTCTGCAAGCAGAGACTGGTTTTGAAGGTGAAGTCTCTCTGGCCCATTGTGAGTCCCCATTCCTACCTCAAATAGGAAAAGCAGAAGCTGGATTAAAAATGGCGCAGTTGTAGCTGGCAGGATGCATGAAGCCAATCCTGGAAACAGGGCCGTTTATTTTGACCTTGATTTACTGACTTTGAGCTGTGCTGCAATAAAGAACAAGGCTGGACCTTCTACCTGTGTGCTGCGCCTCGTCTCCTCCAGTGGCTGGGAGGGCGGTGTGCCTGGGCTTGGCTGCTTTAATCTCCTCTTTCCCACTTGGCAGCTTTCCTTAGTTCTGGGATATTTGCCACCGTGGCACTGCCAGAAAGAAATCTGGCCTTCTCCTATTCCACTTCTCTTTGTTTCTAAGGTCACTTTTGTGGTAATTTAGCTAAATTCTGCCAGTTTAGGAAAATTTCTCTGTTCTGTCTTTCACTTTAAATCTGAACATGCTGAATGCCGGGGTCACTACTGATACTTCAGTAATAAGCCTTTAAAAATTGGTGAATCAGCTATTAAAAAACTAGAATATAATTCTGATTATCTCTAAAGAATATTTTATTTTTGGGTAGTTTTTACTGGTATCGTTAAAGCCAGAAGTGTCAGGGCATTGGAGCGGCAGGTGCACAGGGACTTTTCTGTCTGGCTTCCAAAAGAGAAGCAGAGTGACTCATGCAGGCAGCATATTTGACATTAATAAATGGCAGAGCCGTTCCTGTTCCCAGGGGTTAGTGTCTTTCAAGCAGTTCTTACACTGAGACCTTTCTTCAAAAGAGCTTTTCTATGATAACAAATAAAATTGAATCAAAACCTTTCACAGACCCAGAGAGAGACTAACGTTTTCTTCTCTGCCAGCAAAGTTCTTCCTCCTAGTTTCTTTGTATTTTTTTCAGTAAATTTGTTTTTATCCTGTCTTAGGATATGTCCTGATTTTTAAAAAGTATACCTTGAACTTGGTAATTTCAAAAACAGAACTTTTTAAGTGCAGAAAATAAAGTTCATTTTTGAGAGGAAGACTGAAATGTTCCCCTTACTTCCCTGGCATCTGGGACATACAGGAAAATCTTTGTCTCATTTTGTAAGCCCTCAGTCCATTCTCATTGGAATGAGTTGGCCATCAACAATTTGCTCAGTATTTTTGTTTCAACATCAGAGAACAGTCTACTAGGTTGGGAATTTAAAGATCAAAACCAATAATAGTTGTTTTTTTTTTTTTTGGTCTTTTTCTGAGACAGGGTGTCCTAGTTTGTCTTTCCATTGCTGTGACAAAACACTCTGACACCAACTTGGGGAGGAAGGGGTTTATTCAGCTTACATCTCCTGGGTCACATTTCATCACTTAGGGAGCCCAAGACAGGAACTCAGGGCAGGAACCTGGAGGTCATGGAGGACTGCTGTTCACTGGCTTGCTCTCTACTGGCTTGCTCTCTGGCTCATGCCCAGCCTGCCTTCTTATACTGTCACTGCTCAACAATCAAGACAATACACCACAGATGTGGCCACAGGCCAATCCAATGGAGCCAATTCCCCAACCGAGGCTCCCTCAACCCAGGTGTGTCAAGTTGACACCAAAGCTATCCAGCACAATTGACCCCTTGTCAACTTGACACACAAACACATCACTATTAAACCACCTTTCCAGTTCTTATCCCCAAAGTATGATGTTAACACTAATCACAACCTAAGACAGTACATCCTTAAAAGCCCCACAGTCCTTAAAATGTCCAAACACTTAAAAGTCCAGTCTATTAAAAGTCTCTTAACTGTGGGCTGCTGTAAAATCCAAAACAAGTACTGTCTTATTTCAAAGGGAAGAATCAGGCACTCTCAAACAAAACCTAAGTCCAGCAANTTTATTTTGACCTTGATTTACTGACTTTGAGCTGTGCTGCAATAAAGAACAAGGCTGGACCTTCTACCTGTGTGCTGCGCCTCGTCTCCTCCAGTGGCTGGGAGGGCGGTGTGCCTGGGCTTGGCTGCTTTAATCTCCTCTTTCCCACTTGGCAGCTTTCCTTAGTTCTGGGATATTTGCCACCGTGGCACTGCCAGAAAGAAATCTGGCCTTCTCCTATTCCACTTCTCTTTGTTTCTAAGGTCACTTTTGTGGTAATTTAGCTAAATTCTGCCAGTTTAGGAAAATTTCTCTGTTCTGTCTTTCACTTTAAATCTGAACATGCTGAATGCCGGGGTCACTACTGATACTTCAGTAATAAGCCTTTAAAAATTGGTGAATCAGCTATTAAAAAACTAGAATATAATTCTGATTATCTCTAAAGAATATTTTATTTTTGGGTAGTTTTTACTGGTATCGTTAAAGCCAGAAGTGTCAGGGCATTGGAGCGGCAGGTGCACAGGGACTTTTCTGTCTGGCTTCCAAAAGAGAAGCAGAGTGACTCATGCAGGCAGCATATTTGACATTAATAAATGGCAGAGCCGTTCCTGTTCCCAGGGGTTAGTGTCTTTCAAGCAGTTCTTACACTGAGACCTTTCTTCAAAAGAGCTTTTCTATGATAACAAAT
Source organism: Rhizomys pruinosus (assembly GCA_009823505.1). Taxonomy (NCBI): domain Eukaryota; kingdom Metazoa; phylum Chordata; class Mammalia; order Rodentia; family Spalacidae; genus Rhizomys; species Rhizomys pruinosus. The sequence goes on along the minus strand of VZQC01010633.1, from coordinate 245,982 downwards.
AAAATTGAATCAAAACCTTTCACAGACCCAGAGAGAGACTAACGTTTTCTTCTCTGCCAGCAAAGTTCTTCCTCCTAGTTTCTTTGTATTTTTTTCAGTAAATTTGTTTTTATCCTGTCTTAGGATATGTCCTGATTTTTAAAAAGATAAGTATACCTTGAAACTTGGTAATTTCAAAAAAGAAACTTTTTAAGTGGCAGAAAATAAAGTTCATTTTTGAGAGGAAGACTGAAATGTTCCCCTTACTTCCCTGGCATCTGGGACATACAGGAAAATCTTTGTCTCATTTTGTAAGCCCTCAGTCCATTCTCATTGGAATGAGTTGGCCATCAACAATTTGCTCAGTATTTTTGTTTCAACATCAGAGAACAGTCTACTAGGTTGGGAATTTAAAGATCAAAACCAATAATAGTTGTTTTTTTTTTTTTTTTTGGGTCTTTTTCTGAGACAGGGTGTCCTAGTTTGTCTTTCCATTGCTGTGACAAACATCTGCCAATCAACTTGGGGAGGAAGGGGTTTATTTATTCAGCTTACATCTCCTGGGTCACATTTCATCACTAGGGAGCCCAAGACAGGAACTCAGGGCAGGAACCTGGAGGATGGCCAGGAGGAGTGCTGTTCACTGGCTTGCTCTTCTACTGGCTTGCTCTCTGGCTCATGCCCAGCCTGCCTTCTTATACTGTCACTGCCTCAACAATCAAGACAATACACCACAGATGTCCACAGGCCAATCCAATGGAGCCAATTCCCCAACCGAGGCTCCCTAACCTCACGGCGTGAACTCACGGTGTGTCAAGTTGACACCAAAGCTATCCCTGCACACAGGGTCTCCCTGTAGCCCCAGCTGTCCTGGAACTCACTCAGTAGACCGGGCTGACTTTGAACTCACAAAGATCCACCTGCCTCTGCCTCCTAAGTGCTAGGATTAAAGGCGTGCACCACCATGCCCGGCTTAGAGGGTACTCTTATTTCTTTAAGATTTTATCCTGTTTTCCTTGAAAATATTTTACTTATTTAAAATACTTTGGCATTTGATTCAATATTCATTATTAGGGGTTATATTTTTATGAAAAAACAAATTGTAAAAGGAAAGACCTACATATAATTTGGTCTTATGTAAAGTTACCCTAGGTAGCTTAAAGAAAATGTTCTGAAATTTCATTTTATTTTGAAAAAGGATCAGAATATCAAATAACTCTTATTAAAAACAGCTGAACACATACATGTAATCTCAGTACTCAGAAGGTAGAGACAAGATTGTTACAAGTTCAGGGCCAGCCTTGCCTACATAGTGGGCTCCAAGCCAGCTAGCACTTCCTAGTGGGATCTTGACTCAAAAAAACAAATCAGAAAAGCCAAAATCCTAATTCAAAAACAAACTCCCCTCAAATTATATTTTTTGGTACGTATTTTGTTATGGCTTTATCTTTATATGGTTTTAAAGTTTTTTTTTTTTTTTTTTTTTTTTTTTAAGCTGGGCATGGTGATACATGCCTTTAATCCCAGCACTCGGGAGGCAGAGGCAGGTGGATCTCTGTGAGTTCAAGGCCAGCCTGTCTACAGAGCGAGTTCTAGGCCTGGGATTAAAGGGAGACCCTGTTTCAAAAAGACCTAATTTTTTTTTAAAAGCATATGTTAATTGTCCTAGTTTGCATTCAATTGCTGTGATAAAACATTGATCAAACCAACTTGGGGAGGAAAGGGTTTATTTGGCTTTAATTGGGAACTTGGGGCAGGAACCTGGAGGCAAGAACCTTGATGAAGGAGCTGAGGTACAGCCATGGAGGAATGCTGCTCACTGGCTTGCTCCTCTGGCCTGTGCTCAGTCAGCTTCCTTAACACAATGTAGTCCACCTGCCCAGGGGTGGTGCCATATCACAGGGGTTCTCTCATATTGTTCAGCAATGAAGAAAATGTCCCACAGATACGGCCAAGGTCCAATCCAATCTAATGGAAGACATTCCTCAATTGAGGTTCCCTTGACCCAGGTGTGTCAAGTTGACAACTGAAGCTATTCAGTACAATTCACCCCCTTGTCAACTTGAGAAACAAACACATTACTATTAAACCACACCCTTTCCATTCCTTGTCCCCAAGATATGTTCATATTAACATAATATAAAACAGAACTTTAAAAGCCCCACAGTCTTTAAAATTTAAACCCTTTAAAAGTTCAAAGTCTCTTTAAAAACACGTTAATTGTGGACCCCTGCAAAATCCAAAACAAGTTATATACAGTCTTATTTCAACAGGGAAGGACTGAGCACAGAAGCAAAACCAAAGTCCGGCAATGTAGCTCAATGTTGGACATCATGGTCTTCTGAGCTCCCAGGGCTTGGGAAGCTCCATTTCTCTGGCTCTGCCATCCATAGCGTTAACTTCACCAGTGATGTATCTGGCTTCTCATGGTGCCAAACTTCAGATCCTTTCCATGACTCCTTCGGTCCTGGGAGTCTTTATGAGAAACAGGCTGCACCTTCACCAGTGGCTTCTTCTGGCCTTTCATAGTGCCAACCTCAGATGCTCTCCATGAGTCCTTCATGCCTTCGAAACCAGTACCATGTAGGAGAATCCTACACATACCACGTCTGATTCTAGCTTGAGATGGCACCTCAGGGCTCCTCTGGACCACAGTTTCTATGTTCTGGCCATAAGGAAATACTTCCCCGAAGATTTCATTCAGTGAGGCTGGTCTCTTCTTAATCACAGCTGATTTTTCAGTCCCAGCTGACCAACAGCAATTGTCCCAGTAAAGCAAGCAAAGGTTTTACTTCAGTGGTGCTAGTCTCTTATAAACCACAGCTGATTCTTTAATCCCAGCTGATCAGAAACCACATTCTCAACTGAAAATATCACACAAATTGCCCTGATATTCTTTCCTTCCCCCAAAATGTCACAAGTCAGGCCTCCATCATCTACATTCCTTTTCAGCATAACTATTCCAAGCTCTACAGCAATAGCTCATTAAACTCTGAGTACTCAATGGCTTTTCCAACCCAAGTTCTTTTTTTTTTTGTCTTTTCGAGACAGGGTCTCCCTGTAGCCTCAGCTGTCCTGGAACTCGCTCTGTAGACCAGGCTGGCCATGAACTCACAAAGATCTGCCTGTCTCTGCCTCCTGAGTGCTAGGATTAAAGGCATGTGCCACCACACCTGGCCCCAACCCAAGTTCTAAATGCTTCCACAATCCTCCCCAAAACAACCTGGTGAGGTCTTTCATAGTAATACTCGACTCTGGTACTCCCTCCCCCCCACACTTTTATTTTGAGTTTGCTTTCAGTTGCTGACCAATCCACCTAGAGGAAGAAAGGGTTCATTTGGCTTACAGTTCACAGTCCACTACGAAGGAAAGCCAAGGCAGAAACTCAGGGCAGTAACCTGGAGGCAGGAGCTGAAGCACAGGACATGGAGGAATGCTAATTACTGGCTTGCTCCTCTGGGCTGTGCTCAGCCTTGCTTTCTTATACAACATAGGACCACCTGCCCAAGGGGTGGCACCACCACAGTGGGCTAGACCCTCTTACATCACTCAACCATCAAGAAAATGCCTCACAGACGTGGCCACAGTGCAGTCCAGAGGACCAAATTATTCAATGGAGGTTCTTTCCACTCAGGACTGTCAAAGTAACAACTGAAGCACTCCAGTGCATTATATCTAATAGTAGTTTACTATATTATGACATTTCCCACATGTTCTTCTGTTGTCATCTTCTTCCTTCTCCCACCGTTCCTCTTTCTCTTCCTTTTACTTTCATGTATTTTTTTATTGTAAGCCAGTGAATTTCACTACGGTTGCTTACAGGAGCATGGGTAAGAGTTTGGGTCTCAGTCCACAAGCTAGATATCTCAGTAGTTCCCATATGGCATTGAAGGTTTGGAGGATTCTTGGAGAGACATGAGTCTTCAGTCCATAAAAAAAAAAAAAGAGTTTGGGTCTCACTCAGCACCCATGTCAGGCAGCTCAAAGATGCCTGTAACTCCAGTTCCAGATGATCTGATGCCCTTTTCTGGCCTCAAGGGGAATCTGCAATTGTACACACACACACACACACACACGCACACACACACACACACACACAAACACACACATGCTAGAGCTAAAAAAATTATTTAAAAATATTTTGATGTGTATGAGTGTACTGCCTGCTTATATGTAAGTGCACCTGTGTTGTTCAATGGCTTCATAGGTAATGGAGAAGGTGTCAGATCCCCTGGGATTGGAGTTATAGACAGTTATTAGCTGCCATGTGGGTGCTGGGAATCAAACTCAGGTATTCTGCAAGAGAAGCCTGTGTTCTCAACCACTGAGGAATCTCTCCAACCACTAAAAATTCTTTTAAAAAGTTTAGAAAACTTTCTTAAGGGGGCTGTAGAGCCAGGAGATTATCCAGAGCAGCCGATGTCCATGCCAGAAAGTACCCTAGAGTCCAATCCTATAATTTAGATGGGATTTGTCTACAGCTGCATAGCTCATTTTTGGCAGAACTTGAGCTTGATTTCAAAGATTATTTCCTTTTGCTACTGTATCTTAATCTTTGAATTCAAGCAACAAACTCTCACTAAATGACCTGAAACAAAAGTGTGTTAATTGAAACCATACAAAAAAGTCTCTCAGGACTGTGATTTTTAGGTGTCATGAGGAAATAGATTTGCAAAGTTGGAATGATCTGCGAAGATGTTCCGTTCTCTCTCTTGGGCTTTTAATAGATACCACCAGGAGGCAGCCTCAGCGGTGGCGTTTTCTTGATTGTTGAGTGATGTGGGAGGGGACAGCCCACTGTGGGTGCTGCCACCCCTGGGCAGGTGGTCCTGTGTTATATAAGAAAGCAGGCTGAGCACAGGCCAGGGGAGCAAACCAGTAAGCTGCAGTCCTCCAGGGTCTGCATCAGCTCCTGCTTCTTGGATTTCAGCCTTGAGTTACTACCCTGACTTCCCTCAGGGATGAACTGTGAACCAAAAGATGTAAGATAAATTAAACCCTTTCCTCCCTAATTTGGTCTTGGTCAGAGTAGTTTGTCACTAGTTTGAAAGCAAACTAGAACACCAAGAATTAATCTTTTACTTCTCTGTGTCTCTGTGTCTCTGTTTCTGTCTCTTTCTGTCTTTCTGTGTCTCTGTCTTTCAATGTCTCTGTCTCTGTCTCTCTCTGTCTCTCTCTCTGTCTCTCTCTCTCTCCCCACATGTGCTACAGGACTAAGCGTTCTCTACCCTTGAGCTCCTCCTACTAACTTTGCTTATTTTTATCTAATAAATAATCCAGTAAACATAAAACATTATTCTCACCTTTAGTCCTAGCACTCAGGAGGCAGAGGCAAGCAGATCTCTGTGAGTTCAAAATCAGCCTGGTCTACAGTGAGTTCCAGAATAGCTGGAGCTACAGGGAAACCCTGTCTCAAACAAAAAAACCCAAAACATTATTCTTGATCTTGGAAAATATAATGGTGACAAAAAATACGTTCTGTTTTAACTCCATTCTAGTGGAAGAAAGGCATGAATGGTGAACAATCCAATGTATTGGTGTGATTACAGGTGCTGCGATGAATACAGGCTGTTAGCTTAGGACATTTAGTAAGGAGTCTGAACTAGTGCTTTTTGAACATGCACTATTTTAGCTGTGATCTAGATGAAGAATGGAGCCATACCTGGCAAAGGAGTGCAGAAAGTGATGTATGCAAATGTGAGTATAGCATGTTTGAGAAATGAAAGAAGTCTGCTATAATGGGATACCAGGCAGCACAGAGAAAGTGACCTAAGATCATTCCAGAGGCATGAGATTGGGGAATGCGCACACTACTAAATAGCAATGAACAATCATTATAAAGGAGAGAAAACCACAGAGGAGCCTTAAGAAGGGAGACATGACAGATTTTCATTGGACAAGCTCAATCTAGCTATTGAATAGAATATGAATTGTAGGGGACAAATAGTGTAGACCGCCAGTACAGTCATTCAGATAAGAGAAGAGAGTGGCCTTGACTGGTAGTGGAGATGCAGATGAGGTGTGGGTGAATGTGACAGAAATTTAACATGCAAAGTCAATGGATGTGTTGGTTAGTGTTAAATGTCTGGAGTCACTTGGGAGATGGGCCTTGTTGATGTGGGAAGACTCATCTTAATTGTGAATGGACCATTCCCCAGGCAAGAGATCATGGGTTGTATAAAGTAGCTCTCCTCTTCTTGACCTCAAATAGAATGTGACAGCTCCCTCAAGCTCCTGCCACAGTGATTTCCCCAATCAAGATGGACTAGAACCCCAACAATGAGCTAGAACAAATATTTTATCCCCTAAGTTGCTTTTGTTAGAGTATTTTCTCACAGCAATAGGAGGGGAAATGAAGACCAAGTTTGGTAGGATGATTATGAATTTGGCATTGTCATGTTGAGTTTTATGTACTATTGAGATTACCAAGTAGAGTCAGCTGTCAAGAAGGACTGTTGGATATAGTGCTCTGAAACTCAGCCTGGGCCGGAGTCATGGTAGGTGGATAGTCATCAATGTGTGGATCCAAGGAATGAGTGTTTGAGGAACGTACTTCAGGAGTTGATACTGTATTATCCCTACCATGGCTATAAGCATTTCCTCAAGCATCTTAACTCTGTGTGCCTCTACAGATAAAACCCACCTCTTGAGATCTGGTATAGCTTTTGCCCAAATTGGGATTTGCTTTTCAGAAATCAATCCCCATTTCTGCTGCCACTTTTTTTTTTTTTTTGCTGCAGAGGTTAGAAGAGGGTATCAGATTCCCCTGGAACTGGAGTTAAAGATAGTTCTTATCTGCAATGTGGGTGTTGGGAAGTGAACCTAGGTCCTCTGCAAGAGCAGTTGGAGCTCTTAACCGCTGAGTCATCTTTCCAGCCCCATCTACTGCCACTCTTTATTTCATGAAAAAATATCCTGTACTTTAACCATATCAACCTTTTTAAATCATTTTTAAAATACTGCTATTCTTCATAAAATTCCTTTTCTAGTATTACCCTTCAGTATTTTTCACAGACAAACTCTGTGTCACCTTTAAGGCTTATATCAATTCCACTTTCCCAGTGATGTCTTTCTTTTTTTTTAAATATTTAAATATTTAAATATTTATTTATTTATTTAATGTGTATGAGTGTACTGTCTGCATGTAGGTTGGTGCACCCATGTCGTGCAATGTCATAGAGGGTGGATTCCCCTGGAACTGGAGTTAAAGACGGTTCTTAGCTGCCATGTGGGTGCTGGGAATCAAACGTGGATCCTCTGCAAGAGCAGTTGGTGCTCTTAACTGCTGAGCCATCTCTCCAGCCCAGTGATGTCTTTCTTAATTTTCCTAAATGGAGTCATTTGTGATCATGGAACTAATTTATTTATTAATGCTTTTATTGATTTTTGTGTATTTTGGACATCATTTCTCAGTTCAGTTTAGACATATTCCCTTTTCCCTTCCCCCAACTCCACCCCAGATCATGCACATGCACTCTGCCATAACTATCCTGCATCTTTCTCTCAGTCTTTTTTTTTATGTTTAAGAATTCACATATTCCTCCTTTAATTTTATATTATTCTAAAATATGCATACATACTTTCCACTCATATACAGTAATTACAGAGTCTGAAAGTAAGTGTTGGATCAACGCTAGAGCCTGTTAAGAGATTTACATTATAACGACATAGTTGCTTTCAGATAAACAGAAATATAATAATAATGTTGTTCAGCTTGACTTTCATCTGGGGAGTTGGTGTTTGCATCCACAAATGAGGGAGACCATTCACTGCTTGTTTTTCTGGGACTGTGTTACTTCACTTAGCATAAAATCTTCTAGTTCCATCCATTTACCTGCAAATTTCATGATGTCATCTTTCTTTACCACTGAGTAGTACTCCATTGTGTAGGTGTACCACATTTTTGTCATCCACTCATCAGTTGAGGGGCATTTGGGTTGGTTCCAACTCTTCGCTATTGTGAAGAGAGCTGCAATAAACATGGATGTGCATGCACTTTGAAATAGGATGAGTCTTGTCGGTATATACCCAGGAGTGGTATGGCTGGGTCAGGTGGTAGGCTCATTTTGAGTCTTTTAAGGGTTCTCCACACTGCTTTCCATAATGGCTGTACAAGTTTACATTCCCACCAGCAGTGGATGAGTGTTCCCCTTTCTCCACAACATCTCCAGCATTTGGTGTCTTTTGTGTTCTTGATCTTAGCCAGTCTTATTGGAGTGAGATGATATCTGAGAGTGGTTTTAATTTGCATTTCCTTAATTATTAATGATGTTGAACACTTCTTAAGATGTTTCTCGGCCATCTTTCCTTCCTCACTGGTGAAGTCGCTGTTCAACTCTTTACTCCATCTTTTGAGTAGGTCATTTGTTTTCTTCTTTGTGTTTTGAGTAGTCTATATATTCTGGACGTTAATGCTCTGTCAGATCAATCACTGGTGAAGATTTCCTCTTACTCTGTCTGTTTTCTCTTCACTTCCTTGATTGATTTTTTTAGCTGTACAGAAGCTTTAGAGTTTGATGAGGTCCCATTTGTCAACTGTTGACCTTATTTCCTGCACAGCTGTTGTCTTATTTAGAAAGTCTTTTCCTATGTCTATGTCTTGTAGGTCATTACAAACCTTTTCTTCTATCGCCTTCAGGGTTTCAGGTTTTACGTTGAGATCTTTAATCTACTTGGAGCTGATTTTTGTACAGGGTGAGAGGCAGGGGGTTAATTTTGTTCTTCTACAAATGGTGATCCAGTTTTGCCAGCACCACTTGTTGAAGATGCTATTCTTCCTCCATTGCCCCTTTGTCAAATATGAGGTGGCTGAAATTGTATGAGGTCAAGTTTGGATCTTCAAAAAAAACTACATGATCATCTCAATTGATACAGAAAAACCCTTTGACAAGATCCAGCATCCCTTTATGTTTAAAGTCCTAGAGGGAATCGACTGAAGGGAACATTCCTCAACATGATCAAAGCCATACATAGCAAACCCACTGCCAACATCATCCTAAATGGAGAAAAATTGGAACCATTTCCCTTAAGGGCAGGAACCTGGCAAGGCTGCCCCTTATTGTCACTTCTCTTTAACATAGTGCTTGAAATGATTGTTAGAGCAATAAGACAAGGGAAGGAAATTAAAGGAGTACTAATTGGAAAAGAAGAAGTTAACCTATCTCTTTTTGCAGATGATGTGGTAGTTTACCTAAGGGATGCTAAAAACTCCACCAGAAAACTTCTAGAAATGATTAAGAGTTTCAGTAAAGTGGTGGGATACAAAATTAACCTGGAAAAATCAATAGCCTTACTTTACACCAACAATAAACAAGCGGAGAAGGAATATAAGAAGACCTTCCCACTCACAATAGCCTCAAAAATAATATAATACCTGGGAACAAACCTAACCGAAGATACCAAAGATCTCTTTTAATAAAATTTTAACTCTTGAAGAAAGAGATTGAAAATGACATTGAAAGATGGAAAGATCTCTCATGCTCATGGATTGGGAAAATTAATATATTAAAAATGTCCATTTTACCCAAATTGATATACAGATTCAATGCAATCCCAATAAAAATACCCATGAGCTTCCTCACAGACGTGGAAAAAAATCCTTAAATTCATATGGAAAAACAAAAGACCCTGAATATCTAAAGCAAACCTGAGTGAAAATGCAATACAGGGGGTTTGCTCTACCAGACATCAAGCTATATTACAGGGCCATATTCAAAGACAGCCTGGTATTGTCACAAAAACAGACCTGTTGACCAATGGAGCCATTTAAAACATTTTTTATTGTTATCAAACTTTTTCCATAAATCTTACATCATTTTTTAATTGAATTTAGAGTCATTTCCTTTCCCATGCTCCCCACCACACCTGAGTCTCTGCACTATACGGTACATATTTGGCATCTTTTTCTGAGTCTTTCCAGAGATTTTTTTTCCAGTTCTTTTATTATTGTTGTTCTCTCTAACTTGTATTTCTTCAGTATATATATACATAGTTATATATATGTACACATTAATATATACATACATATATGCCCATATCACCTGAATTGGAGGATTTTTTTCTAAAAGTATTCATGTTTTCCTTAAGGAAATGGTCAGAGGTTTCTCCTTGGCAAGCCCAAACATCCATCAAACCTGCCCTTGTGTTTCACACTGGGGTCTTTCCCTCCCATGGTCCCCCAAACAAAGTCNTAAAGAAAGAGATTGAAAATGACATTGAAAGATGGAAAGATCTCTCATGCTCATGGATTGGGAAAATTAATATATTAAAAATGTCCATTTTACCCAAATTGATATACAGATTCAATGCAATCCCAATAAAAATACCCATGAGCTTCCTCACAGACGTGGAAAAAAATCCTTAAATTCATATGGAAAAACAAAAGACCCTGAATATCTAAAGCAAACCTGAGTGAAAATGCAATACAGGGGGTTTGCTCTACCAGACATCAAGCTATATTACAGGGCCATATTCAAAGACAGCCTGGTATTGTCACAAAAACAGACCTGTTGACCAATGGAGCCATTTAAAACATTTTTTATTGTTATCAAACTTTTTCCATAAATCTTACATCATTTTTTAATTGAATTTAGAGTCATTTCCTTTCCCATGCTCCCCACCACACCTGAGTCTCTGCACTATACGGTACATATTTGGCATCTTTTTCTGAGTCTTTCCAGAGATTTTTTTTCCAGTTCTTTTATTATTGTTGTTCTCTCTAACTTGTATTTCTTCAGTATATATATACATAGTTATATATATGTACACATTAATATATACATACATATATGCCCATATCACCTGAATTGGAGGATTTTTTTCTAAAAGTATTCATGTTTTCCTTAAGGAAATGGTCAGAGGTTTCTCCTTGGCAAGCCCAAACATCCATCAAACCTGCCCTTGTGTTTCACACTGGGGTCTTTCCCTCCCATGGTCCCCCAAACAAAGTCTACTAAGCACGCATCCTGTCTTGATCCCCCTGCACTGGCCTCCATGATACAGCCCGAGGAGTCCAACAATGGCAGTCTATACTCTGACAAGGCTGAAATCCCCTTAGATGCTTAGTCCACAAGCTGGGTATCTCAGTAGTCCCCATCTGGCATTGAAGGTTTGGAAGATTCTTGGAGAGACATGAGTCTTTAGTCCATATTGGAGGGTTACAAAGCTGTGTCTCATGGCTTTGATGAGTGGCAAAAGCAGTGGCAGCCACAGAGTTAATGCACTTGCCAGTAAGAATTGAAGACAGGCCAAACAACAGTGCTCTCTCTTTTTTCTTTTTGTCTTTTTACTATGATCTCAAGTTTTATATCTGAAGTCCAATTTCCCTGGTCTTACTGATTATTTATTTCTGGTTTTACTTTCCTTTTGGATGCCTTTTAAGGCTACTTGGTTAGCCCAGATTAACCACTGTTTTTGCTTTCTTGAGGTCAGTTGAGGATCTAGTCCTCAGGGGTCTCTTGGGTTTTGGGGTTTTCTTTTGGGGGGTAGAGGAGGGTGGGAGCCCTTGGCTCCTTTCAGTTTTTCATTTACCAGTTCCATCCACTCGAGGACAGAATCAGGTCTTGCTAGAACAGGCTTCCTTATGAGCAGACTTTCCTCTTATAGAATGGTCACTGGCTGAAGTTCCATTAGTGGATTTCCAAGACCTCCCTGAACAGGAAGATTTGTGACCCACTTTTGCAGGAGATTTCAAGACATGCCCCCATGCATAGTCCCCTAACACTTGGTTGACCTCTGAGGGCAAGGAACAAAGTTATCCCTTAGGTTCCTCAGTGAAATTGGTATGGGTGTTAATTACAGTCATTAAGCACCCAGAGAGGCTAAGTTACACCAGCCTGTTATATTGTACCTATATTAAAATTATATCTTTTGTTTTTTTAAATTATTTTTATTAATTTTATTTATTTCTGTATGTGTATGAATGTACTGTCTGCATGCAAGTCTGTGCACCCGTGTCGTGAAACAAACTGTATGTTATTTCCATATCATATTTCTTGATTCACACTTTTCCATTTTAATTTTATATTACTTCAAAAATGCATAGATACCCTCTATCATATCCAAGGTCTGAAAATAAGTGGTAGGGTAGTTCTGCAACCTATCTAGGGATTCACAATATAAGAGCACAGTTGTTTTCAGATCACAAGGACTATAACATTAATCTTGCTCAGTTTGTCTTACAACTAGGTACTTGGCGGTAGCATCCATAGATAAGGGATACCATTCATCTTTTGTTTTTCTGGGATTGTGTTAATTCACTTAGCATAAAATCTTCTAGTTCCATCCATTTACCTGCAAATTTCATGATATCATCTTTTTTTTGGGGGGGTCTTTTTGAGACAGGGTCTCCCTGTAGCCCCAGCTGTCCTGGAACTCACTCTGTAGACCAGGCTGACCTTGAACTCACAAAGATCCACCTGCCTCTACAGGTGCTAGGAATAAAGGTGTGCGCCACCACGCTTGGTGATATCTTTCTTTACTGCGGAATAGAACTCCATTGTGTAGATGTACCACATTTTCTCTCTCCACTCATCAGTTGAGGGGCACTTGGGTTGGTTCCAGCTCTTCGCTATTGTGAAGAGAGCTGCAATAAACATGGCTGTACATGGATCTCTGTGGTAGGAAGAGTCTGGTGGATATATACCCAGAAGTGGTATGGCTGGGTCAACTGTTGGGCTTATTTTGAGTCTTTTAAGGGTTCTCCATACTGCTTTCCATAGGGGTTGTACGAGTTTGCATTCCCATCAGCTGTGGATGAGTGTTCCACTTTCTCTACAACCTCTCCAGCCCTTGGTATCTTTGTTTTCTTGATCCTAGCCAATCTTATCAGAGTGAGATGATATTTAATGTGGTTTTAATTTGCATTTCCTTAATTATTAGCAATGCTGAACACTTTTTAAATTAATTTTTATTTATTTCTGTATGTGTATGAATGTGCTGTCTGCATGCAAGTCTGTGCACCCGTGTCGTGCAATGCCGCGGAGGTCAGAAGAGGGTCTCAGATTCCCCTGGAGCTGGAGTTCTCCTGGAATTGGAGTTTCAGACGGTTCTTAGCCGCCATGTGGGTGCTGGGGATCGAACCCAGGTCCTCTGCAAGAGCGTCAGCGCTCTTAACCGCTAGGCCATCTCTCTAGCCCCAGCAATGCTGAACACTTTTTAAGATGTTTATCAGAGATCAGGGATTTCCCAAGACCACCTGAAGCACAGGTAGGAGCTGGGTGCTTCAGCCAGGCAGATTGTTTGGTTTGATTCGATCGTCTTTGGCTTGATTGGCTTGTGTGGCTGTGGGGGCAGAGTTGTCCTCCTAGCTGGTATAAAAAATGGCCCCGTTGCCACTGTGAGACTTGAGATCGGGGATTTCCCAAGACCACCTGAAGCACAGGTACAGGCTAAACAGAAATTTCAACCCCCCCAACTGGGATTGCCAAAAGAGTATCCAAGTGGATTCTTTGGAGAACCTTCAGAACAGCAAGGGAAGAGTGAATTAGACTTCCAATAGAAAGCCTAAAACTTAGACAAGCCAACACTCCATAAGCAAGGAGAAAAGAAGAAAAACAAAGCAATCAAACAAACAACGAAGGCATCTGGAGGAGGCAAGCAAAGCAAGCCTTCAACACAGCGAAGAGGCATTTGGGATTCACACTGGAATACAGGCAAAGAGAAACCCACATGTGAGGGACATGAAGAAGAGACAACACAGGAAAAGTGCAGAATAATTCTACACTAAGCTCTACCAACCATGTAGAAGACTCCTATAGTGGGATCCCCCTGGGGATGGCCCAGGACACAGATATTAGAAGTACAACTGTGGACATACTCAAAGAGATCAAAAACTATAAAGAACAAGTCAGAGAACTTAGGAGAGAGAATGAAAAACTCAAGAAGGACCTAGAGAGAGAGAATGACAAACTCTGGAAGTGGAAACACTGAAAAGATCTCATGTTGAAAAGATAAGGAAACCAACCAGTGAAGCAAAGAGCTACAGAAAGAGATTGAGAAGCTCCTTTACATATAAGGGGGAAAAAACCTATCAGAATTACAACTGACTTCTCAGTGCAAACTATGAAAGCAAGAAGAACGTGGAGCAAAGCATTCCCAAGTGTTAAAGGACTATAGATGCCAACCCAGATTACTAGACCCAGCAAAATTATCAATTATAGTTGAAGGAAAGAGAAAAATCTTCCATGACATAAATAAGATGGTAGAGTACATGTCTGGAAAACCAACCCTTCAGAGAATACTTGAAGCAATTCAAAGGACAGAAGAAAGGAGTGACTATCCCCAGGCACCTAGAAAGAGAAATCAGTAAAAGCATAACTGCAGAAGGAGAAACCTAGACCAAAAATGCAAATGAATATTAAGGTGAAAGGAAGCAACACACATCTATCAGTTATAACCTTAAATATTAATGGACTAAACACCCCAATCAAAAGACATAAACTGGGAGATTGGATTAGGAAACAGAACACATCTATATGCTGTCTACAAGAAATGCATCTTACCTTCAAGGATAGGTACCACCTTATAGTGAAAGGATGGAAAAAAATATTCCAAGCAAATGGTAACAAAAAGAAAGCAGGTGTTGCTATTTTAATATCAGACAAAATAGACTTCAAAGTAAAAGAAATCAGAAGAGACAAAGAAGGCCATTACATTTTTATCAAAGGAACAATTCACCAAGAAGATTTCACAATTATGAATATATATGCCCCAAACTCTGGTGCACCAAACTTTATAAAGACAATTCTCCAGGACCACAAGTCACA
>VZQC01010633.1:200068-230135 GCA_009823505.1 Rhizomys pruinosus | reverse complement strand
GCACCAGAGTAACCCCAGTCACTCAATAGTAAGGGGACTGCCAATACCCCCACTGAGCCATTTGGACAGTCAACCGACAAAGAATAAACAGACAGACATCGAACTGAATGATAGGATACACCAAATGAACCTCAAGACATCTACTGAATATTTCCCCCTAATACCAGAGAATACCTTTCGAATCGCACTCATGAACACGCTCCAAAATTGAACCACATACTGGGACACAGAGAAACCTCTAGAAATACAAAGAGATTGAAATCATATTCTTGCATTCTACAAGACCACAATGCAATAAAAGCGCACTATCAACACCAGGATAAGCCCTACTAGCTGACAGAACACATGGAGACTAAACAACACACTCTTGAAATAAATGACGGGTCAAGGAAAGAAGAAAGAAAGAATAAAAGCAGTACTGGACTGGGGGGGAATGACAATAATAATATACAACACAACAAAACTTATGTACACTTTAAAAACTGCCCTGAGGGAAGTTTATAGCCCGTGGTGCCTACAACAAAAAGCAGAAGAGCATGTGGTGCTTTGAATGAGTTTTCCCCATAGGCTTTAAGTAATTCAGACATTTTGTCCCCAGGTGGCGCTGTTTTCTTGGAGGCTTTAAGAAGGTGTGGCTGTGCTGAGGAAGTACAATTATAGGGGCAGGCTTAGTTGAGTTTTAACAAGCCTCTGCCGTCTCCACTCTCCCCCTCTCTCTTCTATCCTTCCTGCGCATTGGGCGAGAGCTGTGAACCTCCGGCTTGCGGGTTCCAGCTCCAGCGCCAGGCCTCCACCACAATGGAACTCGAATTCCTTCCCCTGGAACCATCAATCATAAGCTCGAATAAACTCTCCTTTATAAGTTGACCTTGCTCATGGTGGTTTTTATCACAAGCAACAGAAAAGTGACTAATACAGAGCACAAGTGAACAATATAAAACTGCAGCTAAAAACACTTGAGAGCAACAACAATGTCCTAAACATGCAACAGACAGGGAAATACAAAAATCAGAAGCAGAAATCAATGAAATAGAAAACCAAAGAAACAATACAAAAAAACTCAACCCGAATCCAAAGTTTGTTCTTTGAAGAATAAAAGATAAAATTAGAAAAAAAACAAACCAAAAGAAGAACAAAACTCCAAATCAATAGGACTTTCTGATTAAAGGGGAAATCACAACAGATAATAAAGAGATCCAGAAAAATCATATGGGACAATTCAAACTATACCAAAAAACCTTACTCTACAAATTTGAAAACTAGAGAAATGGTGAATTCTGAAATCCGGAATTCAACAAATCAACCAAGGAGAGAATAAGCACTTAAACAGGAACCCATAATATTATGAAGAAATTGAGAAATTGAAGATTAATGCAAAACCTCCCAACTAACAACAGCGATGGTTTCACAGAGAATAAAAAGGAGTCCAGATCTGGACAAAACCAAATTTACAACATAAAAGATTCAACATTACTACTAAAAAAAAACTGTTCAGAAGGATACTAGCACAGGAATTCTCCCAAATTCCTCTATGAAGACCAGCATCATTACTCGCTATACCAAGCCAGGCAAGAGTAAAACAACAAAAGAGAACTAAACCCATCCTCATTAATAGACCCATAGTGCAATAAAATCCTCAAAACAATACTTGGCAACACTGTATAAGACTCCACCATCAACAGAAGATCACCACATGATCCAGTTGGATTCATACAAGATGTCAGTGTGGTTCAACATATGACAATCAGTAAATATCAACAAACGCATAAAGAGGATGGAAGACAAAAACCACACTGTCATCTCAATTGATGCAGAAAAAAGCCTTTAACAAATACAGACATCATCTTCATGCTTAAAAGTACAGAGGGATCTGACTTGGAGGGGATCCATTCCTCAAATTAATCAAAGCTATATACAGAAACCACAGCCAAATATCATCTAAACTGGGCAAATGAGCAGAACGTATCCCATTTAAAGGTAGGAACTCAGCAAGAACTGCTGTCACCACTCTTTCAAAATATAGTGACTTGAAACACTTGCTAGAGATAATAAGGCAAGAAAATAAATTAAAGGAAGTACTATATGGGAAAAGAGGAAGTCAACTATCCCTTTGCAGACGAATATGATTAGTTGTTTACTTAAGGGATGCTAAACAACTCCTACCAGAAAACTGCACTAGAAACTGATTAAATTGCGTCAATAAGTGGCAGGATACAAAATTAACCTAGAAAAATCAGTAGCCTTTCTTTACAATACCAACCAACAAGCAACTGAAGAAGGAATTAAGGAAAGACATTCCCACTCAAATAGCCTCAAAACACATAAAATTACCTAGGAAAAAAACCTACCAAAGACACATACAAGATCTCTACCAACAAAAGTTATAAACTCCTGAAAGAAGAGAATTGAAGAAGACATTCAGAAGATGGAAAAACCTCCATGCTCAATGGATTGGAGAAAATGTAATATAGTAAAAATCGTGATTCACACAAACTTTAACATACCATTATAGATGCAATCACAATTTAACAATCCCAAAGACCTTTCTTCAACAGCTTGGAGGAAAAAAAAAGTCCTTAATGTCATATATGAAAACAAAAACAACCCTGATGAAAACCGAACACAGCAGACAAAAGGGGGGAAATCTCATACCAGACCCAACTATACTAGGGGCTATAGTCAGAAAAACAGCCTGGTACTGGGACAAAACAACCTGTTAGCCAATGGAACACAAACACGAGATCCAAATTAGACACATATCAATTTTGAATTCGCCACCTTATATTTGACAAGGGGCAGCAAAAGTACTCACAGGAGGAAAGACAGCATCGTTCACCAATGGGTGTTGGCAAAAACTGGATCACACTTGTAGAAGAATGAAATTTAAACCTCCTACCTCTCCATACCCTGTAACAAAATCAACTCCCAAGATGGATTAAAGACCTCAAGTATGACACCCCCAAACTCTTGAAGGGCAAGAAGAAAGAAGTGGCAGCATCTCAAGACATACAGCCTAGGAAAAGATTTCCTAATCAGACAGACAGTCTGACAAAAATAAAGTCAAAGCGATTGAACAATGGGACCAACGCTCATTAAATTCAAAAGCTCTGTGCATCAAAGAACAATCAGGAAATGAAAGGAAAACCCAAGAGTGGGAGGAAACCTTCACTGCAAAGACATCTGAGAAGTCGTTGATTTCCAGAATATAAAACTACTCAAAAAACAAGGAGAAAGAAAACAAATGACCCCTCATAAGAGGGAGCAAAAGAGCTGAACAGAGCTTCACAAGTGAGGAATTAGAGATGTCTGAGAAACATATTAAGAACTGTTCAACATCAATAATAATAAAGTAAGTGCAAATTAAAACCACTGTTAGATATCATCTCACTCCAAAAAGAACTTGCTAGGATCAAAGGAAGCTAATGATACCAGTGCTGGAGAGGTTGGGGGAAAGAACACTCAATCCACTGCTGGTTGGACTTTAGCACTCATCAACAATGCCACATGGAAATCAGTGTGGATAACTCTTGGAAGACTTGGAATGACCTTGCCACCTACCCAGTTCCCAATACCACTTATAGGTATTAACCACAAGACTCATACTTACCCGCGGAGATACAATTCCCAGCCATGTTGATGCATCTCTCTTTACATATCAAATTAGCTGTGAACTCACTCCAATGTGGGCAGCCTGCAACGGGTATTAGTTTATAGAGGGAAACTGTGTTGTATCTACAAAGTCACAAGAATAGAAGTCTAGGATGCATCAGTAAAGAAAGATGACATCATGAACTTGTGAACCGAAGGTAAAAGGATTAAATGCTAGTGAGCTAAATAAGGATATCACAAAAAATGCTTGAGTGCAAAAAATATAATACAGTCCAGAAATAGAGTAAAGGTTACGGCATGGGGGATACATAACCCCCATCTGTGGATGCTATGCCAATTACCTAATTGTAGGGAAAACTGAGCAAAGTTGATGTTATATCTCTTTTTATCTGAAAGCAATTGTGTTCTTATATTGTAAAATCCCTTAAAAAGTAACCAAAGAAAAGAAAAAAAAACATGAAAAAGGTCCTTTTAGAATGTTTGAAGAACAGGTGCACCCTCCCTTATTGTTCCCCTCTAAAAAAGTTGTTTCTCAGCCATCCCTTTTCTTTGCTTGTGAAGTCTCTGTTCACCTCTTTACTCCAGCGTTTGAGTAGGTCATATTTGTTTTCTACTTCTTTATTTTTTGAGTAGTTTTATATATTCTGGTGAAGTGTAATGCTCTGTCCAGAATGTATCAGCATGAAGGTCCCACTTGTCAATTTGTGGTGAAGCTTATTTCTTGTGCAGCTGGCTGTCTGATTTAGGAAGTCTTTTCCTATGCTATGGTCCTTGTAAGTTTGCTGCCAACTTATTCTTCTATCACCTTCAGAGGTTTGGGGTTTCACATGAGGTCTTTAATCCCTTTGAATTGATTTTTTACAGGGTGAGAGGTGGGATTTAAAAAGTTTTTTTATTCTTCTACAAGTGGTGATCCAGTTTTTCCAACACCATTTGTGAAGATGCTATCCTTCATCCGGGGAGTATTTTTGGCCACCCACCCCCTTGTCAAATATAAGGGGACTGAAAGGGTATTGAGTCAAGTTTGTATCTTCAGTTTGGTTCCATTGTCCTACAGGTTTGTTTTTGTGATCGTCTTCGCGTGTGGCCTAGTAGGCCAGCTTATATATAATATATATAAGCGAGCGCTGGGGGGATGTGGGAGGCTAGGGTAGGGGTCCCTGCAGTGAGAGGTTGAAGTCTGGTATAGAGAAATCCTCCTGTATTGCGCTTTTTACTCAGGGGTTGTTTTGGCTATTCAGGGTTTGTTTTTGTTCTATTATGAATTTAAGATTTTTTTTTCCCCAGCCTGTGAAGAATTTCTTTGGGATTTGAATTGGAATTGCATTGAATTGGTATATTAATTTGGGTGGGAAGGGAGAGTTTACTTAATTAATTTTTCCAATCCATGAGCATGGAGGTCTTTTCATCTTCTGATGGCTTCTTTTTTTTTTTTTTTTAATGTAGACACCCAGGGCTATAAAACTTTCCTCTTAGGACTGCTTTTAAAGTGTCCCATAGGTTTTGTTGTGTTGTACTGTCATTGTTGTTAAATTCCAGGAATGCTTTTATTTCTTTCTTTATTTCCTCCTTGACCCATTCATTATTCAGAAGTGTGTTGTTTAGTCTCCATGTGTTCCTTTAGGTAGTAGGGCTTATCGTGGTGTTGATATTAAGCTTTATTGCACTATGGTCTGATAAAATGCATAAAATTTTTTCAATTTTTTGTTTTTGTTGAGGGGTTTTTCTGTGTCTAAGTATGTGGTCAATTTTGGAGAATGTTCTGTGGGGTGCTGAGTAGAAGGTATGTTTTCTGGTGCTTGGGCGGAATATTCTGAAGATGTCTGTGAGGTCCATTTCCTGTATTGTACTGTTCAGTTCAGATGTCTCTCTGTTTATTCTTTGTCTGGTTGATCTGTCCAAAGGACTCTGTGGGGTATTGAAGTCCCCTACTATGAGTGTGCTGGAATCAATATGTGCCTTGTGGGCCTGTAGATTTGTATTTATAAAGATTGGTGCACTGGAGTTTGGTTCATATATATTCATGATTGTGAAATCTTCATAGTTAATTTCCCTTTGATAAGGATGTAATGGCCTTCTTTGTCTCTTCTAATTGCCTCTACTTTGAAGTCTATTTTGTCTGATATTAAAATAGCAACTCCTGCTTTCTTTTTGGTACCATTTGTTTGGAATATTTTTTTCCATCCTTTCACTTTAAGTTGGTGCCTATCCTTGAGGGTGAGATGGGTTTCTTGTAGGCAGCATATCGACAGATTCTGTGTCCTAATCCATCCTCCCAGCCTATGCCTTTTGATTGGGGAGTTTAGTCCATTAATATTTAAATTTATAATTGAGAGATGTGTGTTGCTTCCTTTCACCTTATTATCCATTTGCATTTTTGGTCTAGGTTTCTCTTTCTGCAGTTATGCTTTTATTAATTTCTGTTTGAAGGTGCCTGGGGATAGTTGCTCCTTTCCTCTGTCCTTTGAATTGCTTCAAGTATTCTCTGAAGGGTTGGTTTTCTGACATGTTTTCTTTCATCTTGTTTATGTCATGGAAGATTTTTCTCTTTCCTTCAACTAGAATTGACATTTTTGCTGCGTATGGTAGCCTGGGTTGGCATTTGTAGTTGTTTAAAACTGGGAATGCTTTGGTCCACGTTCTTCTTGCTTTCATAGTTTGTACTGAAAAGTCAGCTGTAATTCTGATAGGTTTCCCCTTATATGTAACTTGCTTTTCTTTTGTGGCTTTCAGAATTTTATCTTTGTTTTGGGCATGTAGTGTTTTAACTATGATATTGCAAACAGAGTTTCTTCTCAGGTCCAGACCGTTTTGTGTTATATGTACTTCTTGTATTTGTATGGGTTTGTCTTTTTTTTATTTTGGGGAAATTTTCATCTATTATTCTGTTGATGACCTGATCAATACCATTCTCTTCTCTTTTATCTATCCCTATGCTGCAGAGGTTTGATCTTTACATAGTGTCCCACATTTCCTTGTTGTTCCACTCTTGTGTATTTAAAAATTTTTCATAGTCTTTACTTGAGGTTTTTAGTTGTTCTGTGTTGTCTTCTACGTCTGATATTCATTTTTTCTGCTTCCTCCATTCTGCTTCTAAGGTTTTTTCCCCCATTCTTTCCTTTTGATTGGATGACTGTTTGGTTTCCTTTTTCATTTCTTCCTGTGTTTTCCTTACTATTTCCACTTCCTTTTGGAGCTTCTCAATCTTTTCTTGTAGCTCATTGTTTCACTTATTGGTTTCCTTTTTCATTTCAGCATGGGATCTTTTCAGTGTTTCCACTTCCTTCTGGAGTTTGTCATTTTGTACCTCTAGCTCTTTCCAGAGTCTGTCATTTTCTCCTTTTAGTTTTTTCCCAAGTTTGTCCTTGTTTCCCTCTAGGTCCTTTCTGAGTTTTTCATTCTCTCCCCTTAGTTCTATAATTTCTTTGAATATATCTGTGATTGTTTTTCTATGATCTGTGTCCTGGGCTACCTCTAGGGAGATCCCATTGTAGGAGTCCTCCATAGGCTCCATAGAGTTTGGCGTGGAGTTATTCTGCACTTTTCCCATATTGTTCTTTCATTGTGCTCTGGTCATGTGGTTAGCGATTTGCCTATAATGTGATTTGAATCTCTAATGTCTCTACACTGTGTTGAAGTATTGCTTTCCTTGATTCCTTCAGGTGCCTTCATTGTAGTCTCCTTATTTATGGAGTGTTGACTTGTCTAGGTTTCAGGCTTTCATTTTTTTTATATATTGGAAGGTATAGTTCCCTGTTCCCTTTCTGTTTCACAAGAATTGGGTGTGTAACAACCCTGGTGACACCTTCTGAGCACTGTACTCCCTCTGCTGCCAGCCAGTTCCTCTAGTTTGGTTGTAGAGCTTCCTGGAACCTCCTTTCAGGGTTCCCAGTTGGGGGGGCAGAGGAGGGTGTTTGCTTGGCATGTGCCAGCAGCCCCTATGCAACATAGGCTAGAGTTTGGCACCTCACCTCCCAAGATGCTATGCTCCTGGCCAACATGCCTGCCCACCGGCCCACATCCTGTGCCCTAGCAATCTGGCATGCGCCAGCAGCCCCTATGCAACACAGGCTAGGGTTTGGCGCCTTACCTCCCAAGATGCTATGCTCCTGGTCAACACACACCATTTTTTTATAAACTCTTTTTTAAATTAATTAATTAATTAATTTTGTATGTGTATGAATGTACTGTCTGTATGTAGATTTGTGCACCCGTGTCGTGCAATTCCATGGAGGTCAGAAGAGGGTGTTAGATCCCCTGGAACTGGAGTTCTCCTGGAATTGGAGTTACAGAAGGTTCTCAGCTGCCATGTGGGTGCTGGGGATCGAACCTGGGTCCTCTGCAAGAGCAGTTGGTGCTCTTAACCGCTAGGCCATCTCTCCAGCCCCTGTTTTTATGACTTTTATGTCCTATTCTTTTGCTGTTGCTCTAGATAAGACTTAGAGTATCATTCTGACTACATGCAGAGAGAATAGGGACCCATATATCATTCCTGATTTGGGGGGAAAACTTTCAGCTTTCCTCATTTTTTTGTCATGTATAGCCCGTATGTTGAGGTATATTCTTTTCTCACCTAGTTTATTTAAGGCTTTTACCATGAGATGTTCTGTAGCAAAGGACTTTTCTGCATATATTGAATGATCATGTGATTTCTGTCCTTAAGTTTATTTATGTGCTATATTGTATTTATTGACTTTCATATGTTGAATCTTGTTTGCAACCTAGGAATAAAATTAATTCGCTCATGGTATATAATTTTTAGATGTGTTCTTGAATTCCATTTGCAAGAATTTTATTGTTTTTTTTTTTTCCCATGTTCACCAGGGAAACTGGTCTGTGGTTTTTTTTTTTTTTTTGTTAAACACTTATCTGGTTTGGGTATCGGAGTAATACTGGCTTCATAAACTATGATCATAGGTGTTTCTTCCCTTTTATTTTATAGAGTAGTTTGAAGAGCAGTGGTGTCACCTCCTCTTTAAAGGTCTGTGGGACTCACACTAATCTATCTGGCCTGGACTTTTGTGGTTGGAAGAGATTTTAATACTGCTTCAGTCCCATTGTTTGTTATAGATCCAATGGATTAATTTATATCCTCTTTTTAATTTTGGTAGGCAATGTGTGCTTGGTATAAAGATAAAGCAAACCAGAACCAGGAGGAAAGTGTTCTAAGAGGGAAATTTATAGCCACAAGTGGTTATTTTCAATTTGGCTTATTCCTGTTTTTCAAAAGACTTGTCCATCATTAAAATATTTATTTAAATTTTTCTTTCCTTTGATCCCATGGATGCTTATTTTCCTCTTCAGTGGATAGTATTTTTTTCAAGTATCTTCTGTGGCATTGACTTAGTGCTCATGACTTCTTTTAGTTCGTGAAAGTTGTTTTTTCTGTTTAAATTACAATGGATACCTCTGTAGGGTGTAGTAATCTGGTTTGGCAGTTGTTTTAGGTAGGACTTTCTAGAAGAACAGATTGGAAAGAATGTATAGTATAAAAGAAGGATTCACTAAATTATCCTACACAATAGGCTCTACAATAGTAGTCAGACAGTGGCGGTCTGCATGCTGATAGGCTGAGAGCCTGATAGCTGTTCTGGTCATGATGCCTCATCAGTCCCAATCTGGGGTTGGAAGTGTGGAAGATTCCTGGCATGTCACTTCAGTCCCAGTTGAAAAGTTTAGACTGTTGCATCTGATATCGGCAAGAGGATGCAGCAGGAGCAAGGATACCATGACAGGGTGGAAGGAATGTAAGAGCCAGAGGATAGGAGAGAGGGCTGGGAAATGTTGTCTTCCAGACATGACCTGGCCATTGCACCCATGAACTCATAGCAGCAGTGGGTAACTACACATGATCTGTGTAAGACTGGGTTCAATCAACATTCTATCATGGATTAAGGGGAGAGGAGAATCGTAAAGTTCTGCCCCTACCTGAGTAGCTATAGGCAATTAACCATTGCAGGGGAGAATCATTCTCCAGTGGTGTAACCACTGATAACTTTCTCTTAAGTAAATAACCTCCTCACCCATGCTTATGTAAGCAACTGTAGTTAAATACAAGAGGGCACAAAAGATGTGAAGACAGGAGGAGGATTTGCTGGGAAGAAGAAAGAATTTTGTGGAAGTTGGGGGGTGGTGTGAAAAGATAGTGGGGGATATGATTGAAGTACAGCTGGTAGCGTCATTAAAGACAAATATGATCAGTTAAAATTAGGATTCTTTGTTTAAAAAAAGAAGCAAAGTCAGGCATCTGGCAACTCTGGTTTTTCCTCTGCTTTACATTTGTTCTCCTACTGGAAGGTACTGCTCACTCCGAGTTAGGGTCTTCTCCTCTTAGTCCTTTCTGGAAACATCCTCACAGACTTACTCAGATATGTGCCTCTTAGTTGGTTGCATATACCATCAAGCTCACAATCAGGATTAACTACCACAGCAGTCATTGTCTTTCAGAGCTTGAGATACATCATTCTATGCTCTTTAGAGTCTCTGCTGAGAAATCCACTCTTATTCTGATAAATCTGCCTTTCTATGTGACATGCTGTTTCACTCTTGCAGCTTTCGGTATTCTTTTTGTCTAGTGTGCTCTGTATTTTAACTATAGCATGATCTGTCTGTTTGACATTCTAAATGCTTTCTGTTGGATATAAACCCACTAAGAAAATATAATCATAGGTGATTTAAAACAATGGCCTCAATGGCTTTAATAATTTTTGGAGAGTAAAAGAACAAGGGCAATATGCTGCACGTTAAAATTTGGTTACTAGGGGCAGGAATAGAAGGGATACAAGCAGAGGAAGCCTAGAGATGATACTAGTGCCACATAGAGAAATGGAAGAGGACATGTAATTAAAGGGCAAGGAGGTAATGACAGAGAGAAGGAGGTTCCAGCTAAAAGCAGAATGCGAAGGGGAAGAAGGAATGCAACAACTTGAAACAATCCTAGTGCTTGGGAGGCCGAGGTGAGGAGATCCCCTCCCCTCAACAATACCATACTAACCTGTGTGTTTTGGGAAAACCTACCCAAACCAAACAACAATAGAGAGAATGAGAACAGGACAAGACAAACATGGTTCACAGAGGGAAATGTAAAAGTGAAGGGAGGAGAACCAGGCACAGGTGCAGTCTGTACGGGGTACCTGACATGGGATGCAGTTGTTAGCCCTGCCTCTTTACAGTCCCTGTATGGGCATGTGGGTAGGGGCCTGCATCTGCTGGCTTTACATGGTTATAGTGGTGGAGCATAATTGTTTGTAATCCCTGGTGTTGTGTGTGGGGTTAGACTAGTCTCTAAGCAATCCACTCCAGTCTGTATTTCAAACCAGATTTCTACCTAGTGAAAGAGTACACAGGTCTGACTCCATGTTTTCCTCTAGCTAGGAAAGGCTAGGTCTCACCTGAAAGAGTCTTTATTCTTGAGATTTAAAGGTGTGGTTCCCAAGTGGTGGCAATTTTCTCAACCCCACCCCCATGTAGTCTTTTGACAATGTTAGAATCGCCCCGACTCAGCCATACCACTCCTAGGCATGTACCCCCAAGACTCACCCCACCGCAGAGATACATGCATGGCCATGTTTATTTCAGCTCTCTTCACAATAGCAAGGAGCTGGAACCAACCCAGATGCCCCTCATCTGACGAGTGGATAGAGAAAATGTGGTACATCTACACGATGGAGTTCTATGCAGCAGTAAAGAAAAATGACATTATGAGATTTGCAGGAAAATGGCTGGAGCTAGAAGACATCATGCTGAGTGAAGTAATGCAATCCCAGAAAAACAAACGATGAATGGTATCCCTCATCTGTGGATGCTAGTGCCAATTACCTAGTTGTAAGTATTTCTTGTGCACGGCCCCTTGAGCTTTTGTCCAAAGCAGTTGGCAGTGATGCATATTGGAAACAACAACAACAACAACAACAACAACAACAAAAAGGACTGCATCAAAGAACTGACTGAAACAGTGAACTTCTGCTCAAAACAGTCAACTTCCACATGGAGAATATCGAGAAAGACTGAGAAAGAGATGAAAAGCATGTTTGGCAGAATGCATGAGCTCTGGTGGGGTGGGGGCATAGGGTGGGGAACATGGGTCTAGATTTGATAATCTTGTACAAAATATATATTAAAAAAATAAATTAAAATAAAAAATACAGTTGATGAGGCAATGGCATCCAAAAAAAAAAAAAAAGAATCGCTTTGGTTGTCAAAATTAACAAAGGATTATCTGGCTTGATTTGAGAACAGTGTTGCTATTAATATACTTTAGCCTAAATTGCCTCTATCATAATTTAAGTATCTTCTTTGTCTTACTTTGCTAAGGGGATGAAAATCTGATAATTAATTCAAATCATTCAATAGCCTTATACTGTATACTCTAAATACCACAACAGCACAATTAATGCTTAGTTTGGATTCCTATTCTAAAATTCAATGCCCTTTATGTTGGAGAAAAATTATTAAATGACTTCTTCCCTGGAGAAAGTAATGTCAAGTCTTTGGATTGTTTGTTCCCCAATGATTAGTTCATTCAAACAATCAGACAGCAAGTCTGCTGTACAGTGATAAGAAGGAAGAAATAAGGATAAAGCTTAGTGTTCTCAAGGATTCAAGGGCTGTGGGAAGAGATGATCTTAATGTCAGGTGATTATACTGGACTCAAAAAATTTGTACTATGTTCAGGAAGTTGGGGAACACAAATGCAACAGTTCATTCTAAAATCTGAGATTAGTAACATTCAAACTTGGACTGAGGGATGGAAGTTTGTAGGAAGGTTGCTGAAAGGGGGAAAAGGCAGTAAAAGCAGCATTTTTTGAGAAAAATGACTAAATATCCATTATGTACCTATGGAGAGGCAGAAACCACATTGCTGTGAATAACCATGTCAATCCAAACCAAGCTAGGTATAACTGCTTCTATGATCATTATTATGTGGTCTAATAAAAGAGAACCACAGAAAACGTCCCCTTTAATGCATGGATCATATGTTACAGTCCTCATAATTCTTCTGCCCAGCTTTTTGTCTTTTCTCCATGGAGCCCCTCAACAGCCCTGGCAGGAGGAAAGAGAGATACTGGGTCCAGAAAAAGTGAAGTGGTTCCCTTCTAGCCCAAAATGTGGCCACAGTGTAGTATGTGGCCATTGTCTGATTCCACATCCTGTGCTTTGCTGTTCTTTCTTGTTTCCAATGCAATTTTCCACGGTAGAGAGGCAAGCACACCGATCCCTACCCACTCCCTGCTGTCCCAGGCTTCTGCTTTTGCTGGCCTCCACACTGACAGTGTTTTGGGTTCTCTGTTCTCACTGGAGAAGGACTGCCATGGTAAGAAAGAGAGAGTTGCTATCCAGCCACTGGCCATTTGCAAAATCATTTCTACCTTGATTTCTCAAAAAAAAAAAAAAATGTGAAGAATAAGGAAAAATGAGACGTGAGACCAAAAAAAAATTCCCTTTTGTTTGTCTTGGTGCTTGATAATATATGCACTCTCTCTGGGTGGTTTAAGCAGTTTAGGTACTTTCTATAAAAGGAATCCTTTAATGTGATTATCTGAGTGAGTGTGAGGCGTATTCAAGGCTTAAAGAAAATCTGTTAGAATAGCTGAATGTATCTGCTTAATCCTCTCTCCAATGTGGCTGAACAATGCTCTGGGAAGCCATTGGTTCTTTCTTCTAGTAAATGCCTGTCTCTAGAGGTAGAGACTGTTTGCAGCTTTTGATAGCCTTCTGCTTCACCTTCGAAGCTGCACAAAAACACAGGAAAAGCCTGGAAGAGACCAAACACTGAAGAAGGCAGGTCTCTTCTAAGTGCTGTGAGCAGCACACACGGGATGCACAGAGCTTTCTCCTGAGCATCCCTAGAGGCAGGGACTGTGATGACCATGGGGAATGGCGTCTTACAGAAAGGCCATGCTCTCAGTGCTGGGAACAGAGCACTTGCCAACATTTAAACTCTTATACCCGAGTCGTAAGAGAGGCTTAGCTACCTCTGTTAGGGTAGGTCAGTGGATAAGGGACTCGTGAGAAGGGAGAAAATAACAGGAAGTGGAATTTGGCAAACTGCTTTTGGTCAAAGTTAAATATTTTCTCAGGTATAAGGTAAAGATAATCATATCTATTCCATGAATTAATTATGAGAATCAAAGGTGAAACTGGGGATGTGAATGTGGCTCAGCTAATCGGTAGCATTCGTGTGTAACAGCCTGAACACTTCCATGTCGAACTTGTTCTTTTAAGAATATGTTCTTTTTTCAGATGTGTGATTTGCCTCAAGAAAGCATTTGTTGGCTTTTTGTGAGCTGGGCATGATGCACAGTTATAGGCATACAGATAGGGATAAATCTCTGAACTTTAAGAGGGTCACAGTCTTGCAGGGTGGCAGAAGTATAAAATGCATATCGAAAATGTATATTACAAGTAAGTGATTGATTACACTTTGGATCATTAACAATAGGAGCTAAACTGTAGATTAGCTAGTGTTTATTATTTTCCAGGAGTGGAACAAGATGCTTTAATTGTGCTCCCTCATTTGATCCCCACATGACAGGTAGGGACTCTTATCATCCCATTTTACAGAAGCTATAGCTGAGGCTCAGTTAGATTAATAAGTCATTTTCCCACAGTGGCATAGCTACTGAGTGGTAGGTTAAAAGAGTCTCTTTGACATCACAGATTGAGGAGTGTGCCATGTTCTCAGAGGAGAAAGGCATTTCAAATAGTTAGAACCACTTATGTAGGTAAAAGCACATTGTCAGCAAAACGATTATGTTGGGAGGAACTTAGAGCAGTTTGCAACTAGCAGGGAAATGGGATGAGTGGAGAGTTATGAGGAGCCTGATTGTGAGCTCCCTTGGGATTCCTTCATGGAAAATAACAGGCAAGTTATTTATCTTCACCAATTATCTTATTAGTTTCTTTTTTTGAAAAAAGGGCTTGTACCAAAGTGGGAACTGTCACCCCCTTCATGGTGCAGAGCCACAGAATATGCTCCAAATGCTAGAATCAGAAACCTCTGAAGATGGCAGCCTCTTGGGAGCTGAGGGACTCGTCTCTTCAAGAGAAAATAAGGCTGAATGCCATGATTGTCTTCGTCTAGGCTGTAAACCAGTACAACCAGCCAGTCCAGGAAAGCTTGTGCTTTTTAGACAAATGATAGAGTTGATGTGAATATGCAATGAGAGTTACAGGATAGTTTTCAGATGCGTTCATAGGAATGGTTGTTAAGAGAAGGAGAGATGCAGTTGGTAATTCTAGGAAATGGGAGTGGAGTCCTTTGTGGAAGCTCCTGGGAACCATCACGCCAGCTTTCTTGGGTCAGGGGTGCTGGGAAAGTGTGTGTGTCTTTAGCTGAGGTTAAAGTGGAAATCAGGTTTTCCTAGAAGGTAGACTACAGAGATAGCTTTCACTGTCTATTAATTTTCATTGGCTACTTTAAATGGAGGCCTGGAAAGGATGTGGCTGGTTCCTGTTTTCACCAAGTTAACAATATGGAAGACAAGACAGACTAGATGGTGGGTGATTGGAAATGACTGGGATGAGCCAGGTAATATGCAATGGATTCTGTGATAGTTCAGGAGGAAAGAGAACCCAACTGTGCTCTGATTGGCTTAGGAGAAGCTTCCGGGGTAGCTTGACATCCAAGGGACCATCAGAAGGATGAGGACCATCAAAGGGGAGGACAAAGAATGCATAGGTAAAGGGAACAGATTGTGCAAATGCCTCAGAGAGATCACAGGAATTGAGAACATTAATGTGCCTGAGCTACTCTTATTTGGAATAGCTAGAGTGGACTGGGTGGGTCAGGAGTGAGCAGTTTTCTCTGCCTTCCTTTACATACTATGCCAGGTTACATGTACGGGCAATTTGGTAGGGCGTCATGGCTGGAACAAAAGGACTGAAATGTGTTAGTAGGTGTAACAAAAGCAAATGCTGGCATTACTTGTCTCGCTGAATGATTCCATGAAACAAATGTTTTTCCCCCCCCCATGTTCCCTACCCCATCCCACTGACCTGACAAGCTGGTTCCACAACTGGGCTATTGCTCACCTCTTAGACATAAAAACGTCATGAGAGCAGTGCTCCGAATGTAAGCCAGATGAATATCAGGGCAGCAGGAGGGGAGAGCAATAAAGTGAGCGGACTGAGTGATGCTGGTAGCCTGCTGAATTCCCAGGTCACAGAGTAATTTACTGGCTGGTCCTAGACCATTGGGTAATTACCCAGGCAGCCCCTATTCTGGTGTGAAGCCTCCTGCTGCTTCTGTTATTAATACTGCTAGCAACCAGCAGGTGTTGGTGGGAGCAGATAAGAGAGAAAACTTGAGTCTGCAGGAGCTGAGACAATGTAAAGGCCCTTACCAGGGCCCTCAGGGCTAGACCTCTCTAGGAAAACAGGGCATTTCACTTTCCAGTTCTTGGCTCAGCCCTGCAGTGATCCCCAGGGAAAGTCTCCCAAGAGTGGCTCATGGATTGGGCAAATGAAACAGACATCTGAGCCCTGGAGTTTGACCAGTTAGTGTCAGAAACCTCTGCCCTATTCCCTCTTGGAGTTGACTGGAAAGAGATTTTGAGGCCTCCACAGAATAAATGAAATTAATACCCATGGAGCAATGTCAAACACTTGTCTTTGACATGGCGTGGGAATTGGATTTCATTGCAACTTCCCCAGGTCATTGAGATGGTGGAGAGGCTTATTTCATAAACTTGTCTTTATTTCCTGTGAAATAAAGTTAGGTTATGTTTAAAACTTAAATGTTTTAAACGTTTTCTATTGAACTTTTGTGTAATTCATACATTTCTCAGTTCAATTTTAGACTCATTCCTCTTTCCATACCCCCCCCACCCCACCTGAGTTCATGCATTTTGCCATACATGTCTTGCATCTTTTTTGACAGTCTTTTTGAAGTTTTTCTATTCAAAGGTTTCTTGTTTTGGGCTGAAGTTTATTGTTTCAGTCAGTTCTTTGACACAGTCCTTTTATTGTTGCTTCCTCCAATTTGTATTGCTACAAAATATGCATATATGCTTTTCTAAAATTATGACATCTGAAAGTAAACTGCATATTAATTCCAAAACATGTTTAGGTATACTTACCTGGCAAGGGAGATACCATGATCACGAAGGTGGTTTTCCCAGGGTGAGGCTCATCCATTGCACTCCAGATGTGCTGACACCTGCGATTTCCCCAAATGTGGGAAACTCGACTGCATAATTTGTGGTAGTGGGGGATAGCGTTCGCACTCTCCCCTTATTAAAAAAACATGTTTAGGAATTGCCATTTTTCCCCTTTAATTTTATACTACTCTAAAGTATGCATACAAACCCTCCTGCCACACACCACAATTACAAAGTCTCAAAATAAGTGATAGGTTAATTCCAGATCCCATCAAGGTATCCATATTATAATGGCACAGTTGCTTTCAGGTAAAAACAAACAAATACACACACACACACACACACACACACACACACACATATATATATATATATATATAATGAGGGATACCATTTATCATTTGTTTTTCTGGGACTGTGTTACTTCACTTAGCATAATGTCTTCTAGTTCCATCCATTTACCTGCAAAGTTCATGATGTCATCTTTCTTTTCTTTGTTGTTTATTTCCTTTTTTTCATGAAGCGTTTCATATTTTTATTTTATTTTATTTTTTTAATTTTTATTTTTTTTAGGGATTCACAATATAAGAGCGCAGTTGTTTTCAGATCACATTAATGTTGCTCAGTTTGTCATACAATTAGGTAATTGGTGCTAGCATCCACAGATGAGGGATGCCATTTGTTGTTTGTTTTTCTGGGACTGTGTTACTTCACTTAGTATGATATCTTCTAGCTCCATCCATTTACCTGCAAAGCTCATGATGTCATCTTTCTTTACCACTACATAGAACTCCACTGTGTAGATGTACCACATTTTCTCTATCCACTTGTCAGTTGAGGGGCACTTGGGTTGGTTCCAGCTCTTTGCTATTGTGAAGAGAGCTGCAATTAACATGGCTGTGCATGTATCTCTGCGGGAAGATGAATCTTATGGGTACATGCCCAGGAGTCGTATGGCTGGGTCAGGTGGCAAGTTCATTTCAAGTCTTCCAAGGGTTCTCCACACTGCTTTCCATAGTGGCTGTATGAGTTTACATTCCCACCAGCAGTGGATGAGTTTTCCCCTTTCCCCACAACCTCTCCAGCACTTGGTATCATTTGTTTTCTTGATCCTAGCCAGTCTTATTGGAGTGAGATGATATCATAAAGTGGTTTTAATTTGCATTCCCTTAATTATTAACAATGTTTAACATTTTTAAAGATGTTTCTCAGCCATCTCTAATTCCTCACTTGTGAAGTCTCTGCTCAGCTCTTTGCTCCATCTTTTGAGTGGGTCATTTTTTAAATTTCTTCTTTGTTTTTTGAGTAGTTTATATACTCTGGAAATCAATGCTTTGTCAGATGTATCTGAGATGAAGGTTTCCTCCCACTCTGTGGATTTTCTCTTCACTTCCTTGATTGTTTCTTTTGATGTACAGAAGCTTTTGAGTTTAATGAGGTCCCATTTATCAATTGTCGACCTTAATTCTTGTGCAGCTGCTGTCTGATTTAGGAAGTCTTTTCCTACACCTATGTCTTGTAGGCTGCTGCCAACTTCTTCTTCTATCACCTTCAGAGTTTTGGGTTTCACATTGAGGTCTTTAATCCATCTGGAGTTGACTTTTGTACAGGGCAAGGGGTAGGGGTTTAATTTCATTCTTCTACAAGTGGTGATCCAGTTTTGCCAACACCACTTGCTGAAGATGCTGTCTTTACTCCACTGTGTCTTCTTGGCCCCCTTGTCAAATATGAGATGGCTGAAATCATATGTGCTCAAGTTCGGATCTTCAGTTTTGTTCCATTGGTCAACAGGTCTATTTTTGTGCCAGTACCAAGCTGTTTTATGACTATAGCCTTGTAATATAGTTTGAAGTCTGGTACAGAGATCCCCCTGTAGTGCTCTATTTGCTCAGGGTTGCTTTGGCTATTCGGGGTCTTTTGTTTTTCCAAATGAAATTAAGGACTTTTTTTTCCAAGCCTGGGAAGAAACTCTTGTGGATTTTAATTGGGATTGCATTAAATCTGTACAAGAGTTTGGGTAGAAGGAACATTTTTACTTTTTATTTTCCCAATCCATGAGCATGGGAGGTTTTTCCATCTTCTGATGTCTTCTTTAATTCTCTTCTTCAGGGATTTAAAATATTTTTGGAGAGATCTTTGGTGTCTTTGGTTAGGTTTGTTCCTAGGTATTTTATTTTTTTCGAGGCTATCCTGAGAGGAAAGGTCTCCTTTAATTCCTTCTTCAGTTGCTTGTTGGTGCAAAGAAAGGCACTGATTTTTCTAGGCTAATTTTGTATCCTGCCACTTTACTGAAACTGTTGATTGTTTCTAGGAGTTTTCTGGTGGAGTTTTTAGCATCCCTTAGGTAAACAATCATATCATCATCAAAAAGGGATAGCCTGACTTCCTCTTTTCCAATTAGTAATCCTTTAATTTTGTTTTCTTGCCTTATTGTCCTAGCAAGTGTTTCAAGCACTATATTGAAGAAGATTGGTGACAGGGGGCAGCCTTGCCAAGTTCCTATCTTTAAAGGGAATGCTTCTGTCACTTTTCCATTTAGGATGATATTGGCTGTGGGTTTCCTGTGTATGGCTTTGTAATCATTGAGGAATGTAATCATTGAGGAACGGTCCCTCCAATCCAATTCCCTCTAGGACTTTAATCATGAAGGGATGTTGGATTTTGTCGAAGGCTTTTTCTGCATCAATTGAGAAGATCATGTGGTTTTTGCCTTTCAGTCCATTTATATGTTTTATGACATTTATTGATTTTCATACGTTGAACCATCCCTGCATCTCTGGTATGAATCCAACTTGGTCATGATAGATGATCTTCTTGATGTGGGTCTGTATGATGTTTGCAAGTATTTTGTTGAGAATTTTTGCATCTATGTTCATTAATGAGTTGGGTCTATAGTTCTCCTTTTTGGTTGTATCTTTGCCTGGCTTTGGTGTTAGAGTGGTGCTGGCTTCATAGAAGGAATTTGGGAGAATTCCCTGTTTGTATCCTTCTGGACAATTTGAGTAATAATGGTTGTAAGTCTTTTTGAAATGTTTTATAGAATTCTGCCATGAAACCATCCGGGCCTGGGCTTTTTTTAGTTGGGAGGTTTCTTATTATATCTTCAATTTCTTCATATTTTATGGGTCTGTTTAAGCTGTCTATCTCTTCTTGGTTGAGTTTTGGTGATTCCCAGGATTTCAGATATTCATCCATTTCTTCTAGGTTTTCAAACTTGGTAGAGTATGGGTTTTTGAAGTATTCCTGTATGATTTTCTGGATCTTTTTATTGTCTGCTGTGAAATTTCCCCTTTTATCATGGATTCTATTGATTTGGAGTTGTTCTTCCTTTTGGTTAACTGGGCTAGAGGTCTGTCTATCTTGTTTATTCTCTCAAAGAACCAACTTTTGAGTTCATTGATTTTTTTTGTATTGTTTTCTTTGTTTCTATTTTATTGATTTCTGCTCTGATTTTTGTTTTTTCTTCCTGTCTGTTGTGTTTAGGGTTCATCTGTTGTTGTCTCTTAAGCATTTTTAGCTGCAGTGTTAGATCATTTACTTGTGATTTTTATGTTTTTCTGATGTAGGCACCCAGGGCTATAAACTTCCCTTTTTGGACTACTTTTAAAGTATCCCATAAGTTTTCTTGTGTTGTATTATCATTGTCATTCAGTTCCAGTAATGCTTTTATTTCTTTCTTTATCTCTTCCTTGACCCATTCATTGTTCAGGACTGTGTTGTTTAGTCTCCATGTGTTCCTTTAGATAGTAGGGCTTATCCTGTTGTTGATAGTGAGCTTTATTACGTTGTGGTCTGATAGAATGCATAAAATTATTTCAATTTTTTTGTATTTGTGGAGGTTTCTTCTGTGTCCCAGTATGTGGTCGATTTTGGAGAATGTTCCACAGGGTGCTGAGTAGAAAGTGTATTCTCTCGTATTAAGGTGGAATATTCGGTAGATGTCTGTGAGGTCCATTTTGTGTATCATATCATTCAGTTCATATGTCTGTTTATTCTTTGTCTGGTTGATCATCCAAAGGGTTCAGTGGGGTATTGAAGTCCCCTACTATGAGTGTGCTGGAGTTCATCTGTGCTTTGTGGTCCTGGAGAATTGTCTTTATAAAGTTTGGTGCACCAGAGTTTGGTGCATATATATTCATAATTGTGAAATCTTCATGGCGAATTGTTCCTTTGATCAAAATGTAATGGCCTTCTTTGTCTTTTCTGATTTCTTTTACTTTGAAATCTATTTTGTCTGATATTAAAATAGCAACACCTGCTTTCTTTTTGTTATCATTTGCTTGGAATATTTTTTTCCCTCCTTTCACTTTAAGGCAGTGCCTATTCTTGAAGATAGGATGCATTTCTTGTAGAAAGCATATTGATGGGTTCTGTTTCCTAAACCAATCCCTAGTCTACTTCTTTTGATTGGGGAGTTTAGTCCATTAATATTTAAGGTTATAACTGAAAGATGTGTGTTGCTTCCTTTCATCTTATTATCCATTTGTATTTTTGGTGTAGGTTTCTACTTCTGCAGTTATGCTTTTATTAATTTCTCTTTCTAGGTGCCTGGGGATAGTTGCTCCTTTCCTCTGTCCTTTGGATTGCTTCAAGTATTCTCTGAAGGGTTGGTTTTCTGGACATGTATTCTACCATCTTGTTTATGTTGTGGAAGATTTTTCTCTCTCCTTCAACTATAATTGACATTTTTGCTGGGTCTAGTAACCTGGGATGGCCTCTATAGTCCTTTAACACTGAGAAACCTTTGCTTCACGTTCTTGCTTTCATAGTTTGCACCGAGAAGTAATTCTGATTTGTTTCCCCTTATATATAACTTGTTTTTCTCTTGTGGCTTTCAGAATTTTGTCTTTGTTCTGGGCGTCTAGCATTTTAACTATGATATGGCATGAAGAGTTTCTTTTCTGATCTTGTCTCTTTGGAGTTCTGTGTGCTTCTTGTATTTGTATGGGTTTGTCTTTTTTTAGTTTGGGGAAAATTTCATCTATTATTCTGTTGAAGATCTGATCAATACCATTCTCTTGGGATTCTTCTCCTTCCTCTATTCCTATGATGCAGAGGTTTGATCTTTTTCATAGTGTCCCATAATTCCTGGTTTTTGCACTTTTGTATATTTTAAAATTTTTCATAATATTTACTTGAGGTTTTTAGTTGTTTTGTGTTATCTTCTAGGTCTGATATTCTTTGTTCTGCTTCCTCCATTCTGCTTCTTAGGCTTTTTCCATTCTTTTCGTCTTGATTGGATGAGTGCTTCAGGTGGTCCTGGGAAATCCCCGATCTAAGTTCTGTACGCTACAATGTCATCTTTCTCTTTTTCTTTTTTAAAAAAAATTTATGTGTATGAATGGACTGTCTGCATGTAGGTTTGTGCACCCATGTCGTGCAATGCCACGGAGTTCAGAAGAGGGTGTCGGATTCCCCTGGTACTGGAGTTAAAGACGGTTCTCAGCTGCCATGTTGGTGCTGGGGATTGAACCCAGGTCCTCTGTAAGAGCAGTCAGCACTCTTAACTGCTAGGCCATCTCTCCAGCCCAATGTCATCTTTCCTCACTGCTGCATAGAACTCCATTGTGTAGATGCACCACATCTTCTCTATCCACTCATTGGTTGAGAGGCACTTGGCTTGGTTTCAGCTCTTTGCTATTGTGAAGAGAGCTGCAATAAACTTAGATGTGTATGTGTCTTTGTGGTAGGATGAGTTCTGTTGGTATATACGCAGGAGTGGTATGACTGGGTCAGGTGGTAGACTAATTTTGAATCTTTTTTTTTTGGTCTTCTCGAGACAGGGTCTCCCTGTAGCCCCAGCTGTCCTGGAACTCACTCTGGAGACCAGGCTGGCCTTGAACTCACAAAGATCCGCCTGCCTCTGCCTCCTGAGTGCTAGGATTAAAGGCGTGCACCACCATACGTGGCTTCATTTTGAATCTTTTAAGTATTCTCCACACTTCTTTCCATAGAGGTTGTATGAGTTTACATTCCCATCAGTAGTGGATGAGTGTTCTCCTTTCCCCAAAACCTCTCCAGCATTTGGTGTGTTTTGTTTTCATGATCTTAGCCAGTCTTTTGTGTTCTTGATCTTAGCCAGTTGTATCAGGTTGAGATGATATATTAAAGTGGTTTTAATTTGCATTTCCTTAATTATTAATGATGCTGAACACTTTTAAAAATTTTATTTATTTTTGTATGTGTATGAATGTACTGTCTGCATAGGTTTGTGCACCCATGTCATGCGATGCCGTGGAGGTCAGAAGAGGGTCTCGCATTCCCCTGGAACTGGAGTTCTCCTGGAATTGGAGTTACAGACAGTTCTCAGTTGCCATGTGGGTGGTGGGGTCCCGGGTCCTCTGCAAGAGCAGTCAGTGCTCTTAACCGCTAGGCTATCTCTCCAGCCCCTGATTTTGAACACTTTTTAAAATGTTTTTCAGCCATCTTTATTTCCTCCCTTGTGAAGTCTCTGTTCAGCTCTTTACTCCATCTCTTGAGTGGGTCATTTGTTTTATTACGTCTTTGTTTTATGAGTAGTTTATATATTATGGATATTAATGCTCTGTCAGATTTATCACTGGTGAAGGTTTCCCCCCACTCTGTGGGTTTTCTCTTCACTTCATTCATTGTCTCTTTCTTTGTACAGAAGCTTTTGAGTTTAATGAGGTCCCACTTGTCAGTTGATGAGCTTAATTCCTGAGCTGCTGTTTGATTTAGAAAGTCTTCTCCTATGCCTATGTCTTGTAGGTTGCTGCCAAAGTTTTCTTCCATCACCTTCAGAGTTTCTGGTTTCACATCGAGGTCTTTGATCCATTTGGAGTTGATTTTTGTATAGGGTGAGAGATAGAGGTTGAATTTTATTCTTCTACAATTGGTGATCCACTTTTGCCAGCTCCATTTGCTGAAGATGCTGACTTTTCTCCAATGAGTCTTTTTTGCCCTTTTGTCAAATAGGAGGTGGCTGAAATTGTATGAACTCAAGTTTGGATCTTCAATTTTGTTCCATTGGTCAATGAGTCTGTTTTTGTGCCAGTACCAGGCTGCTTTTATGACTATAGCCCTGTAATATAGTTTGAAATCTGCTATAGTGATCCCCCTGTACTCATTTTCCCTTCAGGGTCACCTTGGCTATTCATCATTTTTTGTTTTTCCATATGAATTTAAGGCTTTTTTCCAATCTGTGAAGAAACTCTTGGGGATTTTAATTGGGATTGCATTGAATCTGTATATTAATTTGGGGAGAATGGACATTTTTGCTATATTAATTTTTCCAATCCATGATCACTGAGAGGTGTTTCCATCTTCTGATGTCTTCTTCAATCACCTTCTTCAGGGGTTTAAAATTTTTGTTGTAGAGATCTTTGGTGTCTTTGGTTAAATTTGTTCCTAGGTATTTATTTATTTATTATTTATGGCTACTGTGAGTGGGAATGTCTTCTTGTATTCCTTCTCCAGTTGCTGGTTGTTGGTGTAAAGAAAGGCTACTGATTTTTCTAGGTTACTTTTGTATCCCACCACTTTATTTAAACTCTTCATCATTTCTAGGAGTTTTCTGGTGGAGTTTTTAGCATACCTTAGGTAAACGATCATATTGTCTGCAAAGAGGGATAGTTTGACTTCCTCTTTTCCAATTAGTAGTCCTTTCTTGCCTTATTGCTCTAGCAAGCATTTCAAGCACTATAGCAAAGAGGAGTGGTGATAGGGTACAGCCTTGCTGTGTTCCTGTCTTTAAGGGGAATGCTTCTAACTCTTCTCCATTTTAGATGATGTTGGCTGTGGGTTTGTTGTATATGGCTTTAGTTATTTTGAGGAATGTTCCCTCCAGTCCAATTCCTCTAGGACTTTAAGCATGAAGGGATGGTGGATTTTGTTGATGGCTTTTTTTCCCATCAATTGAGATGATAGTGTGATTTTTGTCTTTTAGTCCATTTATGTGTTTTATGATATTTTTTGATTTATGTATATTGAACCATCCCTGCATCTTTGGTCTGAATCCAATTTGGTCATGATGGATGATCTTTTTGATGTGTGTCTGTATGCAGTTTGCAATTATTTTGTTGAGAATTTTTCCATCAATGTTCATTAATGGGATGGGTCTATATTTTCCTTTCTGAGTTGTATCTTTGCCTGGTTTTGTTATTATAGTGATGCTGGCTTTATAGAAGGAATTTGGGAGATTTCCCTCTGCTTGTATCCTTTTGAACAGTTTTAGTAATAGTGGTTGTAAGTCCTCTTTAAATGTTTTATAGAATTCTGTAGTGAAACCATCTGGGCCTGTGCTTTTTTCAGTTGGGAGTTTTACTATTACATTTTCAGTTTCCTCATATATTATGGGTCTGTTTAAGATATCAATCTCTTCTTGGTTAAGCTTTACTGATTGTTCTAGTTTCTTTTCAATTGCTGTGACAAAACACTCTGACCAAGACAAACTTGGGGAGGAAAGGGTTTATTCAGCTCACATCTCCTGGGTCATAGTTCATCACTCAGGGAGCCCAAGGCAGGAACTCAGGACAGGAACCTGGAGGCAGGAGTTGAGGCACAGGCCATGGAGGAATGCTGCTTACTGGCTTGCTCTCCTGGCCCATTCCCAGCCTGCCCTCTTATATGGTACATAACAACCTGCTCAGGGTGGTACCACCCATAGTGGGCTGGGCCCTCCCACATTGCTCAACAATCAAGACTACTCCACAGATGTGCCCACAGGCCAGTCCAATGGAGCCAATTCCCCAATAGAGACTCCCTCAACCCAGGTGTGTCAAGTTGACACCAAAGCTATCCAGCACATTTGAATTCCAGGATTTCAAATATTCATCCATTTCTCTTAGGTTTTCAAATTTGGTAGAGGATAGGTTTTTGAAGTATTCTTGTATGATTGTCTGGATCTTATTTTTGTCTGTTGTGATGTTTCCCTTTTCACCATGAATTATATTGATTTGGTTTTGAGTTGCTCTTTCTTTCTTTTGGTTAATTGGGCTAGAGGTCTATCTATCTTGTTTATCCTTTCAAAGAACAAGCTTTTGGACTCATTGATTCTTTGTATTGTTATCTTTATTTCTATTTCATTGATTTCTGCTCTGATTTTTATTATTTCTTCCTGTTGGTTGGGTTTATGAGTCAATTATTCTTGTCTCTCAAGTGTTTCTAGCTGCAGTCTTAGTTCATTTATTTGTCCTCTTTCTGCTTTTTTAATGTGGGCACTGAGGGCTATAAACTTCCCTTTTTGGCCTGCTTTTAAAGTATCCCATAGGTTTTGCTGTCTTGTATTGTCCTTTTCATTTATTTCCAGGAATGTTTTTATTTCTTTCTTTATTTCTTCCTTGATCCATTCATTATTCAGGAATGTGTTGTTTATTTTCCATGTGTTCTTGTAGATAGTAGGGCTTATCCCAGTGTTGATATTGAGCTTTATTGCACTGTGGTCTGATAGAATGCATGAAATTATTTCAATCCTTTCGTATTTGTAGAGTTTTTTTTTTCCTGTGTCCCAGAATGTGGTCAATTTTGGGGAATATTCCATGGGGTGCTGAGTAGAAAATATATTCTCTGGTTTTTGGGTGGAATATTTGGTAGATGTCTGTGAGGTCCATTTGGTGTATTATATTGTTCAGTTAAGATGTCTGTCTGCTTCTTCTTTGTCCAGTTGACCTATCTACTGGGCTCAGTGGGGTATTGAAAGCCCTCACTATTAGTATGCTGGGCTTAATCTGTGTCTTGAGGTCCTGTAGAATTGTGTTTATAAAGTTTGGTGCACCAGAGTTTGGTGCATGTACATTCGTAATTGTGAAATCTTCATGGTTAATTATTCCTTTGATAAGGATGTAGTGGCCTGTTTGTCTCTTCTGATTAGTTTTACTTTGAGGTCTATTTTCATGATATTAAAATAGTAACTCCTGGGCTGGAGAGATGGCCTAGTATTTAAGAGCGCCGACCGCTCTTACAGAGGACCCGGGTTCGATCCCCAGCACCCACGTGGCGGCCAAGAACCGTCTGAAACTCCAATTCCAGGAGAACTCCAGTTCCAGGGGAATCCGAGACTCTCTTTTGACCTCCGTAGCATTGCACAACACGGGTGCACAAACCTGCATGCAGACAGTACATTCATACACATACAGAAATAAATAAAATTAAAAAAATATATAAAATAGCAACTCCTGCTTGCTTTTTGGTACCATTTGCTTGGAATATTTTTTCCATCTTTTCACCTTAATTTGGTGCCTATCCTTAAGGATGTGATGGGTTTCTTGTAAACAGCATATATATGTATTCTGTTTCTTAATCCATTCTCCCATGTGGGGTGTCCCATTTATTTCCAGGATGATCCATGTGGAGCATACCCAGGAAAGCACACCACATGGACACATGTTAAGGTCCAAATACAGAGAGAGCTTTATTCCAAAATGTCTGGTTATATAGACAGCATGACTCAACTCCCAGGGCCAAATCCTAAACCTTTTTGGCACTACATCCCACCCCATGGGTGTGGCCAGGGAGATCCCATTGGTTTAGAATGCTACCCATCTTAACTAAATTCTCCCACATCTCGCCCTTTAAATTATTTTTTTATTTTTATTTTTCTGAGAGGCAGGGGAGCCCATAGGGGAGGCTAACAATACAAAGAAACCTGAATTTTGAATAACCAACTGCTCAAGCCTGTTTTGAGTGCCAGGCAGTGGGGGGCAGGTCAGACCTGAAACTTTATTTTCACACTGAGTTCAATTAATATCCAAAAAAACCCAACCATGAAGTGAACCAATTGTCAAGCATAAGCAATGGATGTAATATTCATGTAAAACCAATTAGCAACTATCTATGTCCCAATTTTGAACAACCCAAGGTTCCTATAGTCCAATTGGAGAAGCTTCTATGCACAAGCATGTTGATCAAATAAGAGTCCAGTCTATATTGTTGTAGTCTCACAATTCACCCCAATTTCCACAGCCCTTACATTCTATAATACCTCCTCTTCCACAGGTTGTTCCCTAGGCTTTGGGAAAGGGGCACAAGTGGGTGAGAAGCAAAACAGTCTAATTTTTCTGGAGATGTCATTTTGGACTCTAGTCTGTTCAGGTTGTTTCCTTTCATGGGTTGGCAGTTTATCCGGGGTACCTTTTTAATCCTACTAACAAAGCACAAGCAATTAGATGTACAAGCATTTAAACAGTACTAATTATTATGGCAAGCTAAGTTGTGGGCATAGACACAGATGTTTGGATGGTTTGCTAATCCATGAACTGTGGCTTTTCTGTATGGGGTAACAAGTTCTTATTGTGGCTTTTAATGTCTTCTAACCAGTAGAAGACATAAGCCTATGGTATCAGCCATGAGTTATTCCTCCAAGGAGAGAGCTAATTACCAATTAGATTTGGGATATATGGACATATGGCTGCCACTGGCTGCACAATATCTCTGGGTAGTTGAGGTGTAGCTAATACTGACAGAGGAGTCTTGCTTGACTCAAGGTGACCAATATTTTGCTTCATTGCTTTAGTGGCCTTTGGTAACATACTCTGGCATTCCAGAGACCAACTGTATGCTTGCAAGTGTGGTCTCAATACATCTTTCCCATGCTTTCACTAGGTCTTCAGCAGCAGGGCCTAACCACCACTCTTCTTGAAGGTATCCCAGTTTATAGGCAAAAGGCCTTTATCTTTTTGGGGAAATTGGATCCCTTAGCCAACTTCTCCTTGGTAGAATAATCCATTGCTGATATCAGAGCTCT
Source organism: Rhizomys pruinosus (assembly GCA_009823505.1). Lineage (NCBI taxonomy): Eukaryota > Metazoa > Chordata > Mammalia > Rodentia > Spalacidae > Rhizomys > Rhizomys pruinosus. The sequence continues at coordinate 201,725 of VZQC01010633.1, read as the reverse complement.
CCTGTATTAATATTTTTTGCTTAATTACACAGCTTATAAAGACTTTACTATTATATTTGGCTCTGAGTAGAGAATTATCCTTTCACAGTTCCTATGTCTATCAGTCAATTAAAGAAAGTAGGTATAACTGTTTTATAAGAAATTACCAGCTGAGCATGGTGGCACACATCTTTAATCCCAGCACACAGGAGGCAGAGGCAGGTGGATCTTTGTGAGTTCAAGGCCAGCCTGGTCTACAGAGTGAGTTCCAGGACAGCTGGGGCTACAGGAAGACCCTGTCTCAAAAAGAACAACAACAACAACAACAACAAAAAGAAATTACCACCATAACAGTTGGCTCTAATTTACAGTTAGGGAATGACTTCATTACCATCATGTTTTTCTTTTTTCCTATAAAAGGGAGAGGTAGGAATTTGACTGAGGCACCTGGGGGACAACTTTGTACCTTACCCTCAGAAGTCAACCAAGTCTTAGGGGATTATACATGGGGGTATCTCTTGAAAAGTCCTGCAGAGGTGGGTCACAATTCTTCCTGTTCAGGGAGATCTTGGAGAGCCACTAATGGGACTTCAGCCTGTGTCCAGTCTATAAAGAGGAAAGTCTTCTCATCCTTCAGAAAACGAAGCCTGGTCTGACAAGACCTGATTTTTTCCTCATATGGATGGAACTTGTCAATGAGGAGCTGAAAGAAGCAAGGGACTCATCCCCCCCCCAAAAAAAACCCCAAGAGACCCCTGAGGACCAGATCCTCAACTGACCTCAACAAAACAAAACCTTGGTTAATCTGGGCTATCTGTATTGCCTTAAGCATCCAGAAGGAAAGTACAACCAGAAATAAATAATAAGACCAGAGAAACTGTAATGCAGACTCAAAACTTGAGATCTTAGTAAAAAGACAAAAAGAAAAAAAAAAGAGAGCACCATTGTTTGGCGTGTCTACAATTCTTACAGGCAGGCACATGTACTCTGTAGATGGCACTGTTTTAGGCACTCCTCAAAGACATGAGATACAGCTTTTTTACTTTTTAGCCTCCCAATGTGGACTGAGGACTGCTGAGATACTCAGCTTGTGAACTAAGCAGGTAATGGAAATTCAGCCTCCTCAGAAGATGGACTGACATTGTTGGATTACCTCCACAGTATCATGGAGGCCAATGCAGGGGGATAAAGGTGTGTTTACTGGACTTCATTTGGGGGCACAATATTTAAAGCAGAAGCATGTCAGTAAGGGTTTCCTTCTGCATAAGTTTTTTTTTTTGTAGTGTAATGTCTTAATCATAGTCTACCATCAAATATTTTAGGAATATCTTTAATGTTTAGATAGTATATTAGCAGCATGCAATAATTAAATCATAGGCTCTTAAGCAGAGGCAGTCTATTGCAAGGATCTTCTTTGCTGCCAGTTATCATAGGCTGTTTAAACTTAGAAAACTGAACAGAAACACTGAATATTTTAGAAATGCACTTTGCTCAGTAATACTTGAGTTGTTGCAATATTAGATTACCCATTTGGTTGTTACAGAAAATCCTTTACTATAATTGATGGTTGTTGCCATAATAGTATATTACCTGTATTTCTACCTCTAGTAAGGGGCTTTATGTGCTAGATTTCAATATCCTTGAGCCTGGGCAAGTGCACAAATCTTTTTTTTTTTTT
>VZQC01010633.1:174530-191654 GCA_009823505.1 Rhizomys pruinosus | reverse complement strand
GGTTGTTCAAAATATGAACATAGATACTTGAAAACCCACCTTTACAAGTGGGGCTCCCCCTCTTTTTGTATAAAAGAAGGGAGGAGATGCTGGGAGCCAAAGCTGTCAGACATACATGCTCACAGAAAATTACTAACTTGCTTATCTCGTGAGTTTACCAGAGCAACTTACTTATCTCAGGAGTTTAGGAGCCAGCTTACTTACCTCAGGAATTTATGAATACAGCTTGCTTATCTCAAAAATTTATGAATACCAGCCTAGATCCCAGTGCTGACGATCCAGCTCCTAGTGCCGGTTTAAATTTTAAAAATATTAAAAATCACAATTGAAGAAGTTGATGATGGGAGTATTGTGATGCCATGGATTGGCATAAGCACTTACCAGCTGTAGAGTAACCCAATGATGGGAATAGCTCGAGCCGCAAAATAGGAGATACATGTCTGGGATACTCCTTATCATAAACATCTACACTTGGGATGCAGCTAGACTGCAAGAGTGGCCCTCCATAGCCTGCCGAGACACTCTGTGAGGCATGCCAGATATTTGGCCCCTACCTTCTCCCAAGAACCGGTTTTGCGTAGCCTAAGACACGGGGCTCTACCGGTAAAGACCTGACCATGGAGGCACATCACATAGCCTAAGACAGACTCTCCTTTTGTAAAGTAAATAAAATAGGGGGACATGTTGGAGACCGAAACACAGTCCTGCCTGGACAAGCCTGGACAAGCCCTGCTCGCTCAGCATGGATCAGATCGTAGGACTATGCTGATGTTTGCTGAAGATAAGCCACAGGATATTTCAGCCCACAGGACATTCCAAGCTTATCTTAAACACGTTTTGCAAGCCCTGCCAGATCACCCTTGCTCTTACTATCCCCACAGCCCTCCCCCTCCTTACTTCCTGCCTTTCTGCAAGATATATGCAACTGCTTTTGTTCCAATAAACGAGACCTTGACAACTCTGCGTGGTCTCCCTCTTTTCTCCTGCCCATTATATTTCAGGTCTGGGGTCTCCCCTCGAAACCCATTAATAACTGAGTCCCGCAGGATACAGGACAGAACTGAACCTGAGGAAATGGTTCCTTACAGTAGGGGATGAAGTCTAGTTCTTTTCTTTGGAAATTAAAACCACAAACTTTTATTTTAGACCTGTAAAATTATGAAAAATGATTCCAAGGCCAACCATGGCTACTAAGCCTTGATATTAAAGTCAGCCTTGAAGTCACTTGCTTTTATAGCCTGCAGGAGTGACCAAGCCAAGAGGCACACATGCCTGGAGGGGATGAGATACTCTCTCTGAGCCAAACCAGAGCCTGGCAGTTTTCCTTCACGTGTTCAACCCACATGTTCCCAGATTGCCCTCCCATCCACTGAAACCAGCAGGAGAGAAGGCTCCACGGCAAAAGATAGATATCAGAAGGGAGAGAAGAAAGAGAAGAAAAAGGCAAGATTTAGAGGTTCACATATCTAATTTGTTAAGGTTTCCTCCAGCCCCACATCTGGGCTCCATTTGTGGGGTGTCCCATTTTTCCCAGGATGATCCATATGGAACATACCCAGGAAAGCACACCACATGTACACACGTTAAGGTCCAAATACAAAGAGAGATTTATTTCCAAATTGTCTGGTTAGATAGACAGCATGACACAACTCCCAAGGCCAATTCCTAAACCTTTTTGTCACTACATCCCACCCCATGGGTGCGGCCAGGGAGATCCCATTGTTTTAGAATGCTACTCATCTGAACTAAATTCTCCCAAACTCCCAGTTTTTGTATTTTGGGGAGTTCAGCCCATTAATATTTAAGATTATCATTGACAGATGTGTGCTTCTTCCTTTTACCTTATTTTCTGTTTGCATTCTCAGTCTAGGTTTGTATTTCCACAGTTATACTATTGTTCATTACTCTCTCTAGCTGCTAGGGGATAGTTGCTCATTTCCTCTGATTGTTAAATTCTTTCAAGTATTTTCTGAAGAGTTGGTTTCCTGGACATGAATTCTTTCATCTCCTTCAACTATAATTGACATTTTGCTGTGTATAGTAATCTGGGTTGGCATCTGTAGTCATTTAGTACTGGGAATACTTTGGTCCACGTTCTTCTGGCTTTCATCATTTGCACTGAAAAGTCAGTTGCAATTCTGATAGGTTTCTCCTTATATGTAACTTGATTTTCTCTTGTGGCCTTCAGTAATTTGTCTTGGTTTTGGCCGTCTAGTGTTTTAAATATGATATGGCATGGGGTATTCCTTTTCTGATCTTGTCTACTTGGTGTTCTATGTGATTCTTTTATTTGTATGGGTTTGTCATTTTTCAGTTTGGGGAAATTTTCTTCTATTATTCTGTTGAAGATCTGATCAATACCTTTGTCTTGGGATTCTTCTCCTACCTCTATCCCTATGATGTGGAGGTTTGATCTTTTCATAGTGTCCCATATTTCCCGATTGTTCCACTCTTATGATTTAAAATTTTTTTGTACTCTTTGTTTGAACATTATAGTTCTTCCAGTGTTGATATCCTGCTGTATCCAATCGGTTACTGAGGCTTTCTCCCATCTTTTCCTGCTGATTACATGAGTGTGCAATTTCTCTTTTCATTTCATTCTGTGATTTTTTTAAGTTTTTCCAGTTCCCTTTGGAGTTTGTTGTTCTCTACTTCTAGATCCTTGATTTGGTGGTTGGTTTCCCATTTCATTGAAGCATGGGATCTTTTCAGTGTTTCCACTTCATTCCTGAGTTTGTCATTCTCTCCCTTGATTTCTTTGAGTATGCCTATTATTTTTCTTTCAAGATCTGTCTCCACAGAGACATCATTGTTGGAGTCTTCTAGGACTGATAGATTTTGGAGGGGATTTATTATTTGCTTTTCCCATGTTGCTGATTTCCCTTTCTGCTCTTGGGATGTGGATTTGATTTGTTGTTTATAATTCGATGTGAAATTCAAGTGCTTCTTTATTTGGTTGAAGGCCTGTTCCTCCAGGTTGGAAGTTTTGCTGTCTCTTCTGTTACTTTGTGCTCCAAGTCACCTTCTCTATCACCACGAGATAGCTGCAAGGAGGCTGGGTGGCACTGATTTTGCTCACCCAATCCTGTCACCGCCATGGTGACCATAGGGCCTTACCCCATCTGGTCTGGAAGTTGGAACAGTACCAGAGACCCTACACCAGAAGTGACAGGCCTCGGATGGTCTTGGAACTCTGCCTGGAAGCAACAGGGCTCTTAAAACTTAAATTTTTAAATTTACTTATTCTTTGAACATTTTATATATATAAACATATATATATATATATATATATATNGGAGCGGGGGGTGGCTTGAGACCGTAAGAAAAATCGTTTTATTCCCAAAGTCCCAGCCCAGGCCTCCGTGCCGAAGGGTGTGGCGACACGATGCCAAACTGCCTCTGGGCCCGTGTGTGCACTCAGGCGTGCATTTTAAGGGCTTCCACCCGGTGCGCAGGATCGACCTCTTGCGCGCTGTGCAAGAGGGTCGTGTGCCAAGCTGGGTGCGGGTGTCTGGGCAGCGGGGAAGGCAGGGACCCCGGGGTGCGGGCCGGCGCCCTTTCCACCACCTGCAGCCGGGAAATACGAGTTGCACCGGAGTGCGACCGGGCGTTCCTCTCGGCTAAAAATATTACTCACAGGTAGCAACGACGCCTGATTGGCCGCGCTGAACCTTAGCGACCAGGCGATTGGCTATCTGGTATCCAGGAGACGGACGTCAAACTCCGACTGGGAATAGGCCCGAGAAAGTCTAGGGGGAGCCCAGGAGAGGAGGGGAAGAAAGCGAGGCGATGATGGCCCGCCCATCGCCTGGCCTTCCCCTTCCCTGTCCTCCGCACTCCGGGAGCGCTTCCTGGAAAAACACCAGTGGGAGTGCCGCCTCGCCCCGAAAAGTGCAGGGCGAGCCTTTCCAACCTGCTGTCAAGAAGTTAAACCGCAACTCACCGCCTGTGTAGATCGACTGTGCTCCCCGCCCCCTGGCACAAACCCGCTTTAGGCGGCGGGCCAAGGGACTTTTCGTATTATGAACGCAAAAATCTGGATATTGCCTGTTTGCACTCGGGCCGGCTCACGCGCGGTTTCTGCCTCTTCTTTTAGAAGGAACCGTGTTGAGAAAGGATATGTCTAAAGTCTCAATGCGTGTGAGAAGGGGAGGGTTTGTGGCATGGGTTGGGGGTGGAAACCGGTCAGGTGATTGATTCATGTTTATTGTACAGATTCTTAAAACTCGGGCACCAGTTTCTTAACATAGAAGTTTTCATCAGAGTCTCTGACTTGTTTTATTTCTATTATTTGGGCTTTTGGATGGCAAACAGATTAGATTGTGAAAACATGGCAAGCATTTAAAATTAAAATGCTCTTCTGCTGCTAAATATTTTAATTTTTTTTTATTATTTATTTTTGTATGTGTATGAATGTATTGTTTGCATGCAGGTCTGTGCACCCGTGTCGTGCAATGCCGCGGAGGTCAGAAGAGGGTCTCAGATTCCCCTGGAACTGGAGTTCTCCTGGAATTGGAGTTACAGACGATTCTCAGCCGCCATGTGGGTGCTGGGGATCGAACCCGGGTCCTCTGCAAGAGCGTCGGTGCTCTTAACCGCTAGGCTATCTCTCCAGCCCCTGCACTGTGTCTTAATCATATCCACCTTTCATTCCCTGCTCCTTTAATTTTTTAATTTTTTGACAGCTTCATACATGTATATGATGAATTTCAATCACTATTACCCTGTCTTCCCTTCCTCCCACTAGAACTCTTCTTTTCAACAAATCCTCCTCCTACTTCAATGTCTTTTATGCGTGTATATGACACAGAGTTTAATTAGAGTTGCTTGTATGAGCACAGATGGGACCCATGCAATTTGTCAGTGGCTACAACATTGAAAAAGGTGACACTCCTTCCAGCCACCATTGAGTGTCAATAGTTCCTCAGGGATGTGTAGGCACTCACAAGCCCTCTTCTTTCCATGATGAAAGATAAAGGCCTCAATCTTGTGCAGATTTGTGTTGGGAATGCACAGGTGTGGTGAGTTTGTGAATGTAGTGGGCATTCATTGCCAGAAGACATCTTTTCACAACACGTTTCCCCATCTTCTGTTCCTTCCATTCTTGCCATCCCTTCTTCTGCATGCTTCCTGACCCTGGGAGGGAGTAATATAAATGACCTATTGTTCCCTTAGTGCCCACCTATTCCTTATTCTCTGAACTTTGATCAATTATAAATGTCTGAGTTAATCACTGCTCATTGTAATCAGAAGCTTCTCTGATGGAAGGCAGAGGACAACACTAATCTATGAAAATAAATATTAATATTTTTTAGGCAGTTTGACCACATGACATTTAGCAAAACTATAGTAATGGGTTCCCTCCATCCCCCAGCTCTTGAGCAGATTTACAGTACTAGCTATGTGTTACCTCCTGTGGAAGAGTTCTTGAGTCCAATCGGAAGGAGTTTGGTTAGCTCCAAAACATTCATCATTCATACCATTACTTCACCAATGAGCATATCTTGCCAGATCAATCATTATTGTAGCTAGCAGAGCGGGCAAGACTGCTGATGACTTTTCTACCCCAGCAGCTTGCATAGTAGTCTTTGGCATTATGAAAGCTAGCTGGCAGAAATTTCCCACTCAGTTCTAGATTGCTTTTTTTTTTTCTCATTGAGTTTGCATGTGTCTTGCACATGGTTCACCATTTACCCTAAGTGCCCAGGGAAGTTTCTGGAAGACCCTGATTCCTTATGATCATGAACCACTCCTGGCTCTTACAATCTTTCCTTCCTCTCTCTGCAATTGTCCCTGAGCCCTGAGTGAATGAGGTTTAATGTAGGAGTCCTAAACTGGGCACGGGGACACAAACTTTTAATACCAGCATCTCACAGTCATTCCCTGTATGTGACCAGTTATGGAACTGTGTAATAGCCTCCATCTGTTACAAAAAGAAGCTTCTTTGATGAGTGGTGACAGGTGTAGTTGGCTCCATACTTAGGATCCATACTTAGCACACAATAAGAAATTGTGTGAATAGACTAATTTTTATGAGCAGGGAGGCCAGCTGTTTAATATATTGAAGTTTATTTTTATCATTGCACACAATTTGGTGTAAAATAGTAGGTATAATAATCACTCCAGGGGTGGAGAGATAGCTCAGCTGTTCAGAGTTTGCTAATCGTACAGAAGATGCAGGTTCTGTTCCCAATACCCACATTGGTTGGCTTACAACTTCTAGTACCTCTACCTCCAGGGATCCAATGCTCTTTTCTGTCCCAAGGATCCCTGAATACATATAATGCACAGGTAGAAAAGCATGTACATGAACATAGACATAAATAAAAATAAATACAAAGTTACATGAAAATCACTCCATAACTGCTTGTCCTAGCTAGCTTTGTCAACCTGACATGCATTGAGTCCTCTGGGAAGGGACTATTAATTAAGGAATTCTCAGATCAAACTAGCCTGAGGGCATGTCTGTGGGGGAATTGTGTTGATTATTAATTGATGTAAGAGAGATCAGCCCACTATGGGCAGCACTATTCCTTTGGCAGGTGGTTCTGGCTCTATAAGAAAGCTAACTAAGCATGGGACTATAAGTGAGCTAGCCAGCAGTATGAACCACAGTTACTCTTCAAGTTTGATGGGCTGTGATTTGGCACTATAAAGTGAAATAAATCCTTTGTTTCCCAAAGTTTCTTTCAAGCAGTGTTTTACCATAACAACAGAATGAAGCTAAAATGACATTGCTTACTTCGTAATTTACAGAGCACATTTATATTCTTTTTTTTTTTTTTCTGTTTGTTCCCAATATCAATGCTTGAGTTCTTCAAGACAAGAACTAGGATTAAGATCTAAGCTTTCTGCCAGCCTTTCTTTCTGGAACAATCTTTTGATTCTAAACATTACATTTTGCTTCAGTAAAGTGACAGGCTTTAGAAATGGTGGCCCTTCAGTTGATTGATAGACTTAGTCCTCAAACAGGAAGACAGCTTGAATTAATACCATGAAGACATTATGAAAAACATATTAACATAACATCAATACCTCATTTTAAAAGGTTTGTGTTTAATAGGCTTGCATTTAAGGATCTTCACTCACTCCTATTCACTTTTTTCTTTTTACTAGTTATGGAAACTGAGAAGCTGTCTTTGGCATATTGAAAAAGCTTCCTTGCAGGGAAGGATGATGATGATGATGAGAGAGAGAGAGAGAGAGAGAGAGGAAGACAGGCAAGACCTCGGAAGTTGCTCACAGACAGGAAAGCTAGGTATATCTCACCCCACACACCCCCACACCCCACACCCCCCCAACTGGAATTGATGAGAGGTATCCAAGCCCATATGTCTGTATATCCCAAATCTAATTGGCTATAGCTCTCTCCTTGGAAGAAAAACCCATGGCTGATGCCACAAGTTTATATCCTCTTGTGCTTAGGAGAAGTTATAAGCCACAGTGAGACCCTGTTCATATTACAGACAAAATGTAATTCATGGATTAAATACCATCCAAACATATGTGTCTCATACCCCAATGTAACCTAACATAACTTTAGTCTGTTTTAAATACCTCTATATCTAATTGCTTGTGCTTTCATTAGCAGGATTGAAAGGTTATTCCTGGACACACTGTCAGCCATGAAAGGAAACCGTCAAACGACCAGGTCCAAAACAACAGCTCCAGAGAAAGTAGACGTTTTACTTCTCATCCACCTGTGCCCCCCTTTTCTAAACCTAGAGGTAACAATCTGTGGAAGAGGGAGCCGGTAGAATGTAAAGGCTGGCACTTGGGGTGAATGGGAAGAAACTACAACAATACAGATGGACGCTTATTTGTCAACTTGATTGAACATACAAACCCCCCCAGCTGGATGGGGGGCCCCTAGGGAGCTGTGTGGGTTTGGGGCACAAACACAAAATTTAAAATGGTTTACATGAAGGTGCTGTGATCCATAAATTTTGTACTTATTGTTAAAAAATGAAAAAAAGTAAAGAAGTAAATAGAAGAAAAAAATATTGTAAAAAATTTTCTCTCTTTTTGTGGGATACATGCTAAAACTCAATAATTATCCTTATGCAATCCTATGGTGTGGTCTTATATAGTGAAATATTAATATTTCATATTTAAAAAAAGGAATGCAAAGTTATATTTCTTTTACTGCTTGCAACTTTACTGTAAAATGTGAATTTCTCAATGTAGCTTTGGGAATTACCGCTATAGTTTATTTCAGATTTTGTAATTTTGATTTTTATGTGAAGTGTATATATGTATATTTTTGGAATATATAAAAAATCCAAAGACAAAAAAGAGAGAGAAAAGCCTATTCAGAGAACTGACTCAACAGTAAACTTGTGCATTGAAAGCTTATAAAAGACTGAGAAAGGGGCTGGAGGAGGCTAGCGATTAAGAGCACCAACTGCTCTTGCAGAGGACCCGGGTTCAATCCCAGCACCCCACATGGCGGGCCGAGAACCATCTGTAACCCTAATTCCAGGAGGAACTCAGTTCCAGGGGAACCGCGACTCTTCTGACCTCCGTGGCATTGCGCGACACAGGTGCACAGACCTACATGCAGACAGTTCAATTAAGACACATACAAAAAAACAAAAAAAAAAGACTTGAGAAAAAGATGCAAGACGGGACTTAACGTGTATGACAGAATTCATGAGCTCTGACGGGGGGTCGGGGCATGAGGGGTGGGCGGATGGAATGATCTAAATTTGATTGAAAAAAAAAAAAAAAAAAAAAAAAAATAAAAATTTTAAAGTTAAAAAATAAAACTCATCTTGGCAAAAAAAAAAAAAAAAAAAAAAGCACATTCTAGAACTGAGTGGGAAATTTCTGGCAGCTGCTTTCATAATGCCAAGATTACTATGCAAGCCTGCTGGGGTAGAAAAGTCATCAACGGTCTTCCCGCTTGCTAGCTACAATATGTGATTGCCAAGATTATGCTATTGTTGAAGTATTTGAAGTTAATGGGATGAATGATGATTGTTTTTGGAGCTAACCAAAATCCTTCGCATTGATACTAAGAACTCTTCACAGGAGTCACATGCTGCTAGTACTGTAAATCTGCTCAAGAGCTGGGGGATGGAGGGAACCCATTACTATAGTTTTGCTAAATGTCATGTGGTCAAACTGCCTAAAAAAATTTAATATTATTTTTCATAGATTAGTGTTGTCCTCTGCCTTCCATCAGGAAGCTTCTGATTACAATGAGCAGTGATTAACTCAGACATTTATAATTGATCAAAGTTCAGAGAATAAGGAATAGGTGGGCACTAAGGGAACAATAGGTCATTTATATTACTCCCTCCCAGGGTCAGGAAGCATGCAGAAGAAGGGATGGCAAGAATGGAAGGAACAGAAGATGGGGAAACGTGTTGTGAAAAGATGTCTTCTGGCAATGAATGCCCACTACATTCACAAACTCACCACACCTGTGCTTCCCAACACAAATCTGCACAAGATTGAGTCCTTTATCTTTCATCATGGAAAGAAGAGGGCTTGTGAGTGCCTACACATCCCTGAGGAACTATTGACACTCAATGGTGGCTGGAAGGAGTGTCACCTTTTTCAATGTTGTAGCCACTGACAAATTGCATGGGTCCCATCTGTGCTCATACAAGCAAACTCTAATTAAACCTGTGTCATTACACGCATAAAAGACATGATAGAGGAGGAGGATTGTTGAAGAAAGAGTTCTACGTAGGGAGGAAGGAAGACTAGTGGGTAATAGTGATTTGACATTCATCATATACATGTGTGAAGCTGTCAAAAAAATTAAAAAATTAAAGGAGCAGGGAATGAAAGGTGGATATGATTAACACTGCAGGGCTAGGAGAGGTCAATAGCCTGCGGTGACAGAGGCACCGACGCTCTTGCAGTATGACCCCGGGGTTCGATCCCCAGCACCCATCATGGCGGTGAGAACCGATCTGTAACTCCATTCCAGGAGAACTCAGTTCCAGGGGAATCTGGACCCTCTTCTGACCCTTCCGCGGCATTGCACGACACGGGTGCACAGACCTGCATGAACATCATGCACACATACAAAAAAAATATATTTTAATAATAAAAAAAAAGATACAGTGCCAGAGTTATATATATATATATATATATATATACTTTTTATAGTATATCATACAAATGTCTAACAAATAAGAAATTTAAAATTATTAAGTTTTAAGAGCCCTGTTGCTGTCCAGGCAGATCCAGACCATCCGAGGGCCTGTAGCTTCAGGTGTAGGGTTTCTGGAGCTGCTCCAACTTCAAGACCAGATGGGGTAAGGCCCTATGGTCACCATGGCGGTGACAGGATTGGGTGAGCAAAATCAGTGCCACCCAGCCTCCTTGCAGCTATCTCGTGGTGATAGAGAAGGTGACTTGGAGCAAAAAGTAACAAAAGAGACAACAAACCTTCCAACCTACAGGAACAAGCCTTCAACCAAACAAAGAAGCACTTGAATTTCACATCGGATTATAAACAACAAATCAAATCCACATCCCAAGAGCAGAAAGGGAATCTCAGCACATGGGAAAAAGAAATCATTATCCCCTCCAAAATCTTATCAGTCCTTTAGAAGACTCCAACAATGATGTCTCTGTGGAGACAGATCTTGAAAGAAAAATAATAGGCATACTCAAAGAAATCAAGGCGAGAGAATGACCAAACTCAGGGAAATGAAGTGGAAACACTTGAAAGATCCCAAGCTGAAATGAAAACTGGGAAAACCAACCAACATATTCTCAAGGGATTCTTATGACGTAGAGAGACAACCATAACAAAACCCTAAAGGAAGTGGAAATATTGACAAAATCACAGAATGAAATGAAACAGGAAATTGCACACTCATGTAATCAGCAGGAAAAGATGGGAAACAGCCTCAGAATCCGATTGGCTATAGGATATCAACACTGGAAGAACCATAATGTTCAAACAAAGAGTACAAAAAAATTTTTCCATATACGCGTTGGAACAAATGGGAAATATGGGACACTATGTAAAGATAAACCTTCACATCATAGGGATAGATGTAGGAGAAGAATCCCCAGACAAAGGTATTGATCAGATCTTCAACAGACTATAATAGAAGAAATTTCCCCAACTTGGGGAAAAATGAACAAACCCATCACCAAATAAAAGAATTACATAGAAACACCAAGTAGACAATGATCAGAAAAGGAATACCCCAGGCAATATCATAGTTAAAACAACTAGCCGGCCCAAACATAGACCCAAATTAACTGAAACGGCCACAAGAGAAAATCACGTTACATATAAGGAGACACTATTCAGAATTGCAACTGGACTTTTAGTGCCAATGAAAGCCAGAAGAACAGGACCAAAGCATTCCCAGTATCTAAATGACTACAGATGCTCAGCCAGAATAATCCATCGCAAAATTTCAGTTATAGTTGAAGGAGATGAAAGAAAGAATTCATTGTCCACGGAAACCAATTCAGAAAATTACTTGAAAGCAAATTGTAACAAAAGGAGGAAATTATGAGCAACTATCCCTAGCAGCTAGAGCGATAAATGAATAAATAGGTAAACTGTGGAGGAAAATACAAACTGATGAGAATGCAAACAGGAAATAAGGTTAAAAGGGAAGAAGAACAGAAGAAAATAAAGAAGTCCCGAAGCACACATCTGTCAATGATAATCTTAAATACTTTAAGGGTTGAACTCCCCAAAATACAAAAACTGGGAGTTTGGGAGAATTTAGTTCAGATGAGTAGCATTCTAAAAAACAATGGGATCTCCCTGGCCGCACCCATGGGGTGGATTGTAGTGACAAAAAGATTTAGAATGCCTTGGGAGTTGTGTCATGCTGTCTATCTAACCAGACAATTTGGAAATAAATCTCTCTTTGTATTTGGACCTTAACGTGTGTTTACATGTGGTGTGCTTTCCTGGGTATGTTCCATATGGATCATCCTGGAAATAAATAGGATATTTACAAATGGTGCCCAGACATGGGGCTGGAGGAAACCTTAACAAATTAGTATGTGAACCTCTAATCTGCTTTTCTTCTCTTTCTTTCTCTCCCTTCTGTATCTATCTTTTGCCGTGGAGCCTTCTCTCCTGCTTGTTTCAGTGGATGGGAGGGCAATCTGGGAACATGTGGGTTGAACACGTGAAGGAAAACTGCCAGGCTCTGCTTTGGCTCAGAGAGAGTATCTCATCCCCTCCAGGCATGTGTGCCTCTTGGCTTGGTCACTCCTGCAGGCTATCAAAGCCAGTGACCTCAAGGCAGAATTTAATATTAAGGCTTATCAGTCACGCCATGGTTGCCTTGGAATTAATTTTCATGATTTTATAGGTCTAAAATAAAAGTTTGTGGTTTTAATTTCCAAAAAAAACTAGACTTCATCACCTACTGTAAGGAACCAGTTCCTCATGTTCTTGTGTTCAGTTGTCTTGTTCCTGCGGACTCAGTTATTAGTGGGTTTCGAGCGGAGACCCCAAACCTGAAATATAACGGGCGGGAGAAAAGAGGGAGACCACGCAGAGTTGTCAAAGTCTTGTTTATTGGAACAAAAGCAGTTGCATATATCTTGCAGAAAGCCCGGACGTAAGAGGGGGGGGCCTTGGGGATAGTTAGGGCAAGGTTGATCTGGCAGGGCTTGCAAACGTGTTTAAGATACGCTTGGAATGTCCTGTGGGCAGAAACATCCTGTGCTTATCTTCAGCAAACATCGGCATAGTTCTACGATCTGATCCATGCTGAGCGAGCAGGGCTTGCCCGGGCTTGTCCAGGCAGGACTGTTTCTCGGTCCTCAACATGTCACCTATTTTATTTATTTTATAAAAGGAGAGTCTGTCTTGGGCTATGTGACTTGTCTTCATGGTTGTGTCTTTACCGGTAGAGCCCCGTGTCTTAAGCCACTCGAGTTGCTTTCCGCAAAACAGGTTCTTGCGAGGAGGTAGGGGCCAAATAACTGGCATGCCTCACAGAGTGTCTCGGCAGGCTATGGAGGGCCACTCTTGCAGTCTAGCTGCATCCCAAGTGTAGATGTTTATGATAAGGAGTATCCCAGACATGTATCTCCTAATTTGCGGCTCGAGCTATTCCCGTTGTTGGGTTACTCTACAGCTGGTAAGTGCTTATGCCAATCCATGGCATCACAATACTCCCATCATCAACTTCTTCAATTGTGATTTTTTACTTTTAAATTTAAAACCGGCACTAGGAGTGGATCGTCCAGCCACTGGGATCTATAGGTGGTTTATAAAAATTTTTCTGAGAATAAGCAAAGCTGTACCCTCACTTCCTGGAGGTAAAAGAGTAAGCTGGCTCCAAACTCAGATATAGTAAGTTCTCTTGTAAATCAGCAGATAGTAAGTTGGTAATTTTTTGTGAGCATGTATGTCTGACAGCTTTGGCTCCCAGCATCTCCTCCCTTCTTTTATATGAAAAGGGGGGAGCCCCACTTGTCAAGGTGGGTTTTAATAATCTCGTTCATCTTTTGAACAACAAGGTTCCCATAAGTCCAATGAGTTTTAAGGAGAAGCTTGTATGCACACAGCATTGTTGATCAATCAGGGTCCAGTACTATGTCGTATGTTCAGCAATTCACCCTCTCTCCATCACCTTACATCATCCAGCCTCCTCTTCCCAGTTTGTTCCCTAGGCTTTGGGAGGGAAGGTGGCTCAGGTGCTGTGAGAATGAAACAAAGCGTTATGTTTCTTTGGAGTGTCCATTTTTGACTCTACTGTTCAGGGTGTTTTTCCTTCATGGATTGACCGCATCTTCCAGTGATACCTTTTTAGTCATATAACAAAGCACAAGCTATTGGAATACAGGCATTTAAGCAAGTACCCTTATTATGGTCACGCTAAGCGTGCATTAGACACGATGCTAGGATGGTATGCTTAACTGCAACTGTGGTTTTTTCATTATAAAGCGGTACAAGTTCTTATTGTGGGCTCATCACATCGCCCTACAAAAACCCAGAGGACACATAGCTTGTGCATCGCTGTGAGTTTTCCTCCAAGAGGAGAGGCTAATTAGCCAAATAGTTTTGGGATAGATATAAGACATTGGCTTTGCACTGTTGCACATATCTCCAGGCGTTTATGAGGTGTAGCTGATACTAGACGTAGTGAGTCTTGCTTGATTCAAGGAGACGCATATTTGCTCTATGTGCTTTAGTGGAACTTTGGTAACACTTTCCTGCTATCTTTTCAGAGGCCACATTTTTGTATCTAGAAGTATGGTCTCAAACATTTTTCATGCTCACAAACCAATGTCTTCGACAACAGGCCACTCTGCTTTCTTCCTTGCAGAATATCCCACTTATAGGAAAAGGCTTAATAATTTTTGGGGGGCTTGGACTCCCCAGCAACATCTCTTTGCCAGACAATCTCATTGTTGATTCATGGAGCTTCCAGTATGTAAATAATTTGCTTCAATTGTACCAACTTTATAAATTAATTTTACTCTTTGATTGTAGGCTGACTAGTTTGGTAAATACAATCGCGTTCTCAGCAGTTCCTGATGCCATCAATCAAGTAAGCACGTTATGCTGTTTATACGAAGCATTTACCACCTTAAACAGTTGGCTCAATTTACAATTAGGGGAAGTGGTTTCATTACCTATTCATGTTTCTTCTTTTGCCTAATAAAAAAAGGTGGGAGAGGTAGGAAGGTTGCTCGGCATCCGGAAGGTAAACTCGTTAGAATCATTAAAACAGTCAACTCAATATGATTCAGAGACGATGCTCAGTGTCTGTGACGCAGGCCAGTCTGAGGGTTTCTTTTTCTTAATGTTCAGATGGGTCAGACTTCTGCTGGCATTTCTCCAGTCATCTTGCAGCAAAGATTGTACGTATTTTCAGGCATTTAGATTGGTTGTTTATTACCTGTGGGAAAATAAAATTCTCCTCCCATTGTTAATTTCAAGATTTTAACATTAAAAATTTATCAAAGAGTTTGGAGTATAGAGGGAATATTATAGCACCTCCCTCTTTTTTGATCAATAGATGCCTAAATTGTATTACAAATACCCATAATCAGGAAATCAAGATGACTTTTCATCACATTTACCCAAACTGTTTATCCTTGACTATNAGGAGCCTACCTGCATAATGACACAAAGGCACTGAACCTGGCACTGGCTGCAAAGGCAAAAGCTGGCTCCACCCAGACAGCCACCCCCTACAAGGGTTTAGAGTTGAGACCCTCTTCCAGCAACCCAGGAGTCAATCTACCCTAAAATCTACCTGTCTGGAGTGACTTCTGGGCTCCTGTGCTTCAGGAGCCCACCTGAACAAAGACACAAAGAGTTGTAGATTGTTTTTTCCATATCCTATGACCAAAGTGCATGGTTTCTTCAGCAATAGGGTCTTACCCTCAAGTTCTCACGAGCAACAAAGAGCAATGGTAATAGTCTGTATTGTGTTGGGGGCCTCTGGGACTTCTTTCACTAATGACACATAAGTAAGTATCCCCCATGTGGCACCATGATTTTTTTTTGTATGACCTATGACTTCTGGTAGGAGCATTATCCTCCTGTGTAGGACACCTCTGATCAAAATAATTCAAAAATATTTTATTTATTATATTTATTTTATTCGTTGGAGTGTATTGCCTGCTTGTTAGTAAGTGTACCCATGTTGTGCAATGCCTGTGGAGGTCAGAAGAAGGTGTCAGATCTCCTGGAACTGGAGTTATGGATGGTTGTTAGCTACCATGTGGGTGATCAGAATCAAACCTTGGTCTTCTTCAGGAGCAGAGAGTTCTCTTAACCATTGAGCCATCTCTCCAGCCCTCAAAATATTTTTTAAATGTACCTTTAAATAGGCTTGTAAAACAGGTTTCCACATTTTTTTTTTTTTACAGCTGGTGCTTGTTATCCTATTTCCCACTCTTTCCTCTGCACGTGTACCTTTCCACCCCAGCTATTCCCCTTTCTACCTTCATATCACCTGTGTTCTAGTATCCCCTCCTGCCTTAAGGCCTTTCTTTCCCCAATTCCTCTAATGTCCCTTTCTATATCCTTGGCCTCTGCATGTATTCTAAATTAAACACACTGCCTAAGAATTAGAGATAGGATATACATATGAGAGAGAACATGTAGCATTTGTCCTCCTGGGCCTGGGTTATTTTACACAGTAGAAAATTTCCTAGGTCCATCCATTTACTTGCAATGTCATGCTTTGTCATCTGCAGTTTATGTTTGGTGGTCCTTTAAATGTTCATTACGTGTGTGCTGCCTTCCACTAGATGTTCTTCTCTCTGGACTAGGGCTCGTAGCTTTGGTACACTGAAGGTCTCAGGAATGCCCCCGGGGTGACAGTCCTAGCTTGAACTCTAGCAGGGAGGCCAAGGGAGGTGAGAAGTAAGACCCTGAGAGAACAAGAAGATGGACTCATAGAGACCGGGAGTAATTCCACAAGGGGGAAAATTTGCTTTAATGTATCTCAGGGTATTTTATATAGATCCTTGCAAGGGGGCTGGGACACACAGAACTGGGGGTTGGAACAAGCAGTTGGGACAAGTGGAACTTTGGTTCATTTGTTCCAGATCAATGCTTTGCCCTAAGGCATAAAAGACAGTCGGGAGGAGGGGAGGGGCAGGTTTAGCAAGATATCAGCAGGGGTCCAGGCTTGGAGACTGCTTGCTGACTCTCTTAAGTGCTTCTGCCAAAAGAACACCTACAATGATTATATTCTTTAAAGCAGAATGAAGTCTCATTGTGTCGGGTTGGAGAGATGGCACAGCAGTTAAGATCCCTGGCTGTTCTTGCAGATGACCCAGGTTCGTTTCCCAGCACCCACATAGCAGCTAACAGCTGTGCATAGCTCCAGTTGCAGGGGATCTGACACTCCCTTCTGCCCTCTGCAGGCACTGCACAACATGGGGGCACTTATAGGCATGCAGGCCATACAGTCATACACATAAAATAAAAATAATAAACATTAAAAATCCCATTGTATAAGTTTGCTACATTTTCTTTTTTTTTAATTATTTTTTTAACATTTTTTTTATTGATGCTTTGTGCATTTCATACATCATTTTCCAATTCAGTTCAGGCATATCTCCCCTTCTCTTCCCCCCCACCCCCACCCCAACCGAGATCATGCATTCTGCCATGACTGTCCTGCATATCTCTCTCAGTTTTTTTTT
>VZQC01010633.1:105900-172339 GCA_009823505.1 Rhizomys pruinosus | reverse complement strand
GGGGGTCTTTTTCGAGACAGGGTCTCCCTGTAGCCCCAGCTGTCCTGGAACTCATTCTGTAGACCAGACTGGCCTTGAACTCACAAAGATCTGCCTGCCTCTGCCTCCCAAGTGCTAGGATTAAAGGCGTGCGCCACCACGCCCCACTGTGGGTCTCCAATTCTATTCCATTGGTCAATGTGTCCGTTTTTGTGTTAGCACCATGCAGTTTTTATTCCTGTTGTATAAATTCAAATCAAATAGGGTGATACTTTTGGCAATATTTTTAATTTTCAAGATTGTTTTGGATATCTTGGATCTTCTGTGCTTCCATATGAATTTTAAGATTGATTTTTTCAATTTCTGTGAAGAATTACAGTAGAATTTTGAGGGGGATTGCATCAAATATGTGGATTTCTTTTTGCTATGATGGTCAACTAAATTTTCACAATATCAATCCTGTTATCTATGTGCTTGGGAGGTCTAGTGTCTTTCAGTATGCTCTTCAATTTATTCTGTCAGTGTTTTAAAGTTTTCATTGTAAAGGTTTCTCACATCTTTGTCATATACCCTTTTAAAGTATTATAGTATGTATGAAGTACTCAGAACATGGTGGACAATTTCAATCAATGAGATAACATTTCCTTTATCCTCTTGTAACACTGTCTGATGAATGCCTCCTGACTGATCCTCCACCTATTTTCCTTCTAGGGTAGCAATTCATAAGCAGCAGTGATTTTTCTTCCCTGAGGGCATTGACTCTGTCTGGAGGCACTTCTGGTTGTCATATTTTTTCATGGTAGTGCTCTTTAAACCTCATGAGTAGAAGCCAGTGATGCTACTGACCAGCCTATAATGCATGGAATATTCCTCACAACAAAGAATTAACTCATCTAAAGATTGGTAGTGCTAAGGTTGAGATTCTGTTCATCCTCAACTTCTTCCTTAAATCCCAGGCACACATATCACGTGATGAACCTATGCTGGATAGTTCTAGTTGTCCACTTGACACACCTGGGAAGACGGAACCTAAACTGGGGAATTTCCTCTATCTAATTGGCCTGTGGGAATGTCTGTGAGACATTTTCTTTTTTAATTGATTTTTTTGCAATTTTCATACAATATAATTTGATGGTATTTAGAACCCCTCCCCTATCTCACCTCCCCTTATAGCCTCCCACCCAATTTAATGTATTCTAATATATATATATATATATATATATATAATAGCTTATAGAGTCTAATTTGTGTCTCACTACCCTCAGTGATGGACTGTTACTTGGGAAATATAAGGTGAAATAAAACTTTTCCTCCCCAAGTTGGTTTTGGTTAGTGTTTAATTATAGCAAGAGAAGGCAAGTTAAGACCAGCCCCAGATACCTCAAGCTTAAGATCTCCAAAGAGGACTTCTTGATGGAGTATGTTTGAAGAGATAGATCATCAAGAAATCCACATTGACCAATGGGGTGTCATGTTGCAGCCAGATTGTCCTCACATTATTCCCCATAACAATAATGATAATTTTACTTGATTAGGTAGAAGTCTTGCTGCTATCCTTGAATTCTTTCATTATAGTTCACCAGACATTTTAATAAGATCCTGGTAGTTCTGTCTTCAAAATATGACCCACCTCTTTCTTTACCACATCTTTTCATTCATATGAATATCATATATATTCCAGACTTATGCGTAATTATTTTCCTTACTAATTTTATTTTCTGTTTATTTCTACCTCTTGCAGAATGAAAGTTCTGCAGGACAAGGACACATTCTGTTTTGGTCCTATCTGTATGGTTAGCTTATGAAACTCTTTCTGGAACATAGTATGTACGTTTTAAATATCCAGTAAAGGAGTGAAGTAAAAAAATCTAATTTTCTAGTGTTTTATCAAATGCCAATAAAAAATATATATATTTCTTTTTGAGACGGGGTCTCCCTGTAGCCCCAGATGGCCTGGAACTCACTCTGTAGATCAGGCTGGCCTTGAACTCACAGAGATCCGCCTGCCTCTGCCTCCTGAGTGCTAGGATGGAAGGTGTACCCCACCATGCCCGGCTTAAAGGCGGTTCTTAGCCTCCATGTGGGTGCTGAGAATCGAACCCGGGTCCTCTGCAAGAGCAGTCGGAGCTCTTAACCACTGAGCCATCTCTCCAGCCCCAACATATATTTTAAAAAGTCCCTTGGATTCTAAAAATATAGAACCATATTGCTTAACAATGATGACATCCTCTGTCCTTTTCAAACATGCAATTTTATTTCTCTTGTCCCCTTATGGTTGCCCAAAGCCTTCCAAAATAATGCTGACCCATAGTGTTGAAAAAAGTCAACTTGCTGGGGTTAATGGTGAAACTACAACAATATAGACTGGACACTCATTTGATCAACTTGATTGAACATACAAGCCCCCCCTGCTGGATGGTGGGACCCATGAGCTGTGTGGGTTTGGGCACAACTGCTTGCAAATTGGTTTTACATGAAGGATGCTTGTACTCACAAATTATCACCTATTGTTAAAAAAAATGAAAACAAAACAAAACAAAAAAGCAGAGAAAGATGCAGAAAACTTACGGCAGAATGCACGATCTGCGATGGGTAGGGGTGGGGTGGGGGGGAAGGGAAGGGGATATATGCCTGAACTGAATTGGAAAATGATGTATGAAATACACAAAGCATCAATAAAAATAAATTAAAAAAAGTCAACTTGATTTTAAGTGAAATGTCTGTAATATTTCTCTAGATGCATACTCATGTTTTGAAGTTATTTAATCAAATTTAAGCAGTTAATTTGTGAGAGATAAGAAATAAGTCAGAATACCTCAGAGCATGTGTTGGGTACAATTTTTTCCCCTTATTCTTTCTATCACAGAGTCTGATGGCTGCTACCCTTTCTGTTATCTAAAGTGTGGCACATAAAACTTTATTTTCTTAGTTTTCCTCAAACAAACGTTAAGAAAAGTTGTTTCTAACATCCTTTCAGTAAAGGCTTGGCATACATAATGAAAGGTTTTATAATGGAGAACAATAGATGTAACAACTTTCAGCTGTTATTTATTCAAACATCCACTAGTCACTCATTGCTTTATGAATTTCTTGCAAGAACCATTTTTCAGCTCATTCCAGTGCTTTCTCACATCTGCTTTCTCCTCACGCTCTTCCACTCTCCCAGCTCTCACTGTGCAGCCTTCATATTCCTGTCACTTCCACACAGCTACTCACTCCTCCCTGAATATTCTTTCTCACCTGATTGCATTTAGATGTATAATCACTGTAGTTTTGTTTCACCATATAGCAGCAATTAATGTCTTTGTGTTTTTATCCCTTATTCTTTAAAATATGTTCTTAACAAGGTACAAATGATATCCAATAAAATGCACAAATCTTAAATAATCATATTTTATATGGGTATAAACTTATGTGATAACCACTTAGAAAAAAAAATTATAGCATTTCCATGACCCCAGAAGGTTTTATTCATATATTTCCAGTTGATACTAACTTCTCCCTCCAGAGGTAGCCATTAGGTTGACTTCTATTACCACATGGCTATTGTGCCTGCATTTGACCTTTGCGTACTGGAATTTTATAGAATGTATTTTTGTTTCTTGTCTAGTTTGCTCAAGATAACAGTTTTTAGTTACATTGATACATGTCAGTATTGTCAAAAGATTTATTGCATTGTATAAACAGAGGCTATTTTATTCTTTTCATATTTTCTGTAGAGTAAGATATATTTTTAAATATTTTTTTTCTTTGGGACAGGGTCTCCTTGTAGCCCCAGCTGGCCTGAAACTTGCTGTGTAGACCAGATTGGCTTCAGACTCTCAGACCCCCCATTGTTTCTGCTTCCTGAGTGCATGTGCCACCACGCCGGGCTGGAATTTTTTTTGAAACAAAGTCCTTCCATATAGCCCTGGGTACCCTGTAATTGTGGTTGCCTTGACTTGTTCATGAGCGGTGTAATTACAGGCTTGTACCACCTTGGATGGCTTAATTTTTTGCTTTTATGAATAGAATGCCAATGGAATCGTTATTCAAAAACTTTTAATGGGCATTTGTATTGTAATTATATACCTAGAAAAGCAGTTGCTTGGTAGATCTATCTATAGTTAATTTCTAGACTAATTTCCAAAATGGCTTTAACATCATACAGGTTGTAACAGTCCATGAGGGTTTCCAACGCTCTGTCTCCTCACATACTTTATTTCATTTCTGGTTGTTTTAAACAGGGACTTCCTGTAGCCCTAGATGGCCTGGAACTTACTATGTAGAACAGGCTGGCTTCAAACACACAGAGATACACCCGCCTCTGCCTCTCAAGTGCTGGGACTAAAGGCGTACAGCTACAAATGGCTCCTCACTTACTTTATATGAGGGTTCTTTTGTATTTTAGACCTTGTAGTAGGAGAGTAATGGCATCTCATTGCTTTATTTCTGCATTTTCTGATAACTGATGATATTTTTACAGGTTCATATGCTTCAGACAATTAGACATTTATGTCAAGTGCTTAAGTTATTGCTTGTTTTCTCATTTTGCTCATTTTTCTTTGTGTTATGTATTGTAGAAATTTTTTCTGGATATATAAATATTGAAATATATAAATATTTCAAATATTTTTCCACTCAGCTTGAGCTTTGTATTTCCAGTTTCTTTTGGGAGAGAGTTTACATGGTTTATTTTGAAGAGATATGGACAATGGCCATTGAGAGAGGAAGAAAATTGTGGGAGAGAGGGCAGAAAGATTGTAAGAGCCAGAGATGGAGCAAGACCAAATAGAAATGAATCCTATGAGCTGCTGGGACCCAGTTCATATGAACCTACAGCATTGGTGTCAGCATGCACAAGACCCATGCAGGTGCAGAATTGCAGAAATGGGTAGCAGAGTCCAACATTGGCTGAAGAAATATTGGCAGCTTATTGTGGTTGGGGGAGGAAGAACTGGCCTTTAGAAAAGGGCTGAACTGAATTGGAAAAAAATATATGAAATGCACAAAGCATCAATAAAAACTAATTTAAAAAAAAAAAGAAAAGGGACTCTGGTTAGGCTGTCTAGAGCTCAGGAGATGAGCTGGCACCAAGGAGTGGGCAGGGGGAGTAGTTTGGTGCCATGTACCTTAGCACAAATGACAGAATGTGTGAACCCTGGGTGAGGGGAAGCATTGCAGGAGGGTGCCAATGGAGGAGGCTATTAAGACTGATTGAAAAATTATGTATGAAACGCATAAGAAATTCAATAAATAACAAGAAAAGAAACAGGAGAAAAATGAAATTTGTTTTGTCAGCGTACAAAGTAATGGCTCTGTCTGCCTCTTCCTTCTCCAGAGAGCACCCTTTGCTTTCCTGTCACATGGACCCTCTCACCCTCTCTTTTCTTTGCTAGGAGACTTTAAAAATTTACTGCCTTAATCCCATTGTTGTTTACAGATTTGTTAAATATTTTATATTCTTTTGGTTAAATTCTGGTAAGTTATATGTGTCTATGGATTTATTAATTTCTCATGGGCTTTCAGATGTTTTGGAATATGTTTTCAAAGTATTTTCCAAATGATCATCTGGATTTCATTGGAATCTGTTGTAACATCTACTTTTTCCTCTCTCTGTCTCATCTCTGTCTGTCTGTCTGTCTGTCTGATATGTATGTGTGCCATTTGCTCACATATATCTGCAAAAAGCTCTTATTATATACATGTGGTGGGCAGAGGACTAGAGACTTCTGCTCTCCTACTCTCTGCCTGGTTCCCTTGACAGAGTCTCTCACTGAATCTGGGGCTGGGCTGGCCACCAAGTCCCAGTGAGGATCTTCCTGTCTCCACTCCTCACAGTGCTGGGGTTACTTGGCCACACTTGGTTCTTATGTGGGTGCTGGGGATCCAAACTCTGGTTTCCATGCTTGTGTAGCGAGCACGCTTACCCACTGTGCCATCTCCCCAGTCCCCATTTTCATTTATTTTTTTCCCATTTTCATTTCTAATTTTAGTAAGTTTCATCTTCTCTGTGTTTTGGTTAGTCTGGTAGAGGTACCAAGCTTCCTTTTTTCTCTAAGAGACCAACTTTTGTTTGATATGTTGTTTATTTAATCTCCATTGCATTCATTCCTGTCCTGCTATTTATTATTCTTTGCTGTTTACTACTTTTATGTTTGACTTGTTTTTTTTCCTATTTATTTGATATTTTTCTGATTTTTAAAAAGAAGATTTTATTGAAATTTTGTAAATTTCATACAATACATTTTGATTATATTTATATCTCTTCCCCATTTGTACCCTTCTTACCACCTGTTGCATGATTGCATGCACTCCATCATATACATATATAATATACATCTACAATATAGGACATATACATACATAGGTATATATTAAAGACTATTAAGTCAAATTTGGGCATCCAAATGTCCTTCAGTGTGGGTCTATCCACTGGATCCTGGTTAACATACCCAGAGTCACACCCCTAGAGAAGACTGACTCCCTTCTGGCAGCTATCAGTGGCCAGTAATTCCTCAGCTAGAGTTGGGGTTTCTTAGCCACTTCCCCATGCCTATTCTTGGTTTTGTCTGGCTTGAACTTGTTTGGATCTTGTGCACGCTTTCACTACTGCTGTGAGTTGAGGTGAACAATTGCTCAGCTGTCTGGAAAGCTCTGTTTCCTTGTGGTCATCTACTGCCCCAGGCTCTGGCAGCCTTTCTGCCCCATTTTCCACAATGATCCCTGAGCCATTAGAGGCAGAAGTTCTGCTTTTTAAAATTTAAGCGACCAGGCCACTAAACCAATAAAGCAAATATGGGTCTCCCTGAGTCAAGCAAGACTCCTCCGTCAGCACCAGCTACACCTCACCTGTCTGGAAATACTGTGCAGCAGAGGCAGCCATATGCCTGTATATCCCAAATCTAATTGGCTATTAGCTCTCTCCTTGGAGGAATAACCCATGGCTGATGCCACAAGCTTACATTCTCTAATGGTTAGGAGATGTTATAAGCCACAGTAAGACCCTGTCATATTTAACAGAAAAAAATATAACTCATGGATTAGCATACCATCCAAACATCTGTGTCTATACCAAAGTAACCTACCATAACAGTTTAAATACCTATATATCTAATTGCTTGTGCTTCATTAGTAGGATAGAAAGGTTATTCCTGGACAAACCGTCAGCCCATGAAAGGAAACAGCCAGAATTGACCAGAGTCCAAGACAACAGCTCCAAAGAAAGTAGACTGTTTTGCTTTTCATCCACCTTTGCCCCTTTTCTAAGCCTAGGGAACAATCTGAGGAAGAGGGGGCATGGTAGAATGTAAGGGCTGTGATTGGGGTGAATGGTGAAACTACAGCAATATAGTCTGGACACTCATTTGATCAACTTGATTGTACATACAAGCCACCCCTGCTGGATGGTGGGACCCATGGGCTGTGTGGGTTTGGGCACAACTGCTTGCAAATTGGTTTTACATGAAGGATGCTTGTACTCATAAATTATAACTTATTGTTAAAAATTGAAAAAAAAACTGAGAGAAAGATGCAGGACAGTTATGGCAGAATGCATGAACTGGGATGGGGTGAGGTGGGGGGAAGGGAAAGGGAAATATGCCTGAACTGAATTGGAAAATGATGTATGAAATACTCAAAGCATCAATAAAAAAATGAAAATAAAAAAAAATAAAATTTAAGCAACCATAGCTATGAACTTTTTTAGGGCTACTCTAGTTTATATACCAGATAATCTATTAAGCTTTGCTTTCACTTTCCTTTGATTCCTGCAATCTTAAATTTTATCCCCTGATTGTTTCAGTGATCTATTAGTCATTCAAAAGCATATTGTTGTCTCAAAAATTCATGAGATTTCTTTATTATATATTTTTAGTTTACTTTATTTTGGTCTGACATGATTTAAGTAATGATTTCGATTCTTTTATATTCCTTGGCCTATTTTAGGAAAGGTTCCATGGGCTGAAGAGAAAAACGTGTGTTGTGGACTTGTTAGACAGCATATTCTACACATCTCTGTCAAGTCAGTTTTATCTGTAGTATAGTTTAACTCTGAAATTTCTTTATTGGTTTTTAATTTGATCTATCTAAAGATGAGGGTGGGGTACTGAAGTCACCCACTATTACTGTTTCAGGACCTACATGACCTTATAATCCATTAGTGTTTGTTTCATGAAATTGGGAGCCCTGACATCTGGTTTATTATTTATTTATTTATTTATTTATTTAATTTATTTATCTATTTATTTACCTTTTCATCTTTTTGAGACAGGGTCTTCTTTTAGTCCCAGCTGGACTGGAGCTTGCTCTGTAGACCAGGCTGGCCTTGAACTCACAGAGATCTACCTGCCTCTGCCTCTGCCTCTCCAGTGTGGGATTAAAGGCGTGTGCTACTATACCTGGTGGACAGTTGGTTTATAACCAAGCTTTTTTCCTGTTATTTTCAGGTATCCCATCAATATCTCTGTCAACTTCTGAAGGTGTTACCTTCTCTCTTTCCTTGGCATAGAATAAAATTTTTTTGCATTTTAACTCATCTCTTTCATGAGGTCACATGGCAGCAACTTCTAGCTCACCATCTTACCTGGAAGTCTGTCCTTTTACTTCCCCAGTGGTGACTTATTTTTTTTAAAGCAAATGCTTAAAAAATTTAAAGCTGCAATCATTATTTGTTACTCTTAAGGATTCTTCTTTTTGACAGCCAGTGTCCTTGGCAATCTGTGCCTGTTTTTTTTTTTTAATTTTTTCATTCTTTTGGCTAAAAGTTAGCACATTCTGAGCCTTTTACTTCTTAGTACATTTTTTGAAAAAGAAATCTATGCCAGCATCACATTGCAAGAGTCATGAGATGCTGAATCTTGGATGGCTTGGCCCCATTTTATTTTTTAACTTTGTGTGTGTGTGTGTGTGTGTGTGTGTAAGGGCTTTCTGAGAACTAATTGGAAGCTGTCTTTTCTAGAGAGATTGAAAAGCTTGCAGATTCTGCTAGGTCTTTGCTGTCACACGAGGCCTAGTAGTATGCTCGTTCAAGAATACCCTTCTCTCTATTTTTATAAACAATAACCATGTTGAGCTCAGTCAGATGAAGCCTGAACAGATTTCGACACAGACTTCCAATTTCTTTTTCAAGTTTTCTTGATTTTAAAAAAAGAATTCTTCTCACTCAGGAGAATACTTGGTCTTGAGTTAAGCAAAATTTGATTAATCACACCACTGATTTTAAATACATAGCCCTTCCTTTTATTCACCTGGAGCATCAGCAACAACCTCTGTAGGCATACGCTTCTTATGAAAGTATGAAGTTTGCAGTTATGGAGATGGCTAAGTGGGTAAAGTGCCTTCTGTGTAAACATGAACACCTCAGTTCAAATCTAAAGCACCCATGCAAAAAGCTGGACATGGTAGTGTGTATTGGTTCATATAACCCCAGTGCTAGACACCAGAAACAAATCCTGGGGTTCACTGACCAGCCAATCTGCTGCAATGGTAAGCTTCACGTTCAGTGAGAGCCCCTGCCTCAAAAAGTAAGGAGAGTTGATAGACAAAAGACACACAGATGGCAACCTCTGGCCTTCACACATGCCTTCATGGTTGTACATACCTGTGTGTGCATGTGTACACACACACAATACACACATACATGCACACACACACACACACACACACACACACACACTCACTCAATGAAGATTGTCCTCTTCAGTGAGTTTGGTAGCCAGGGGCTTGGATGGAGAAATGTAGAAAAAGAACAGATGCTTTTAATTTTGAGGCAGTCTGAATTCTCTTTTATAGGTACTACGTTGTGAATATTAATGAAAAAAATTTAAATCTGTCCTTAGGTCAGGAAGATATTCTTCTATGTTTTCTTCTAGAAGTGCATATTGACAATTTTAGCTGTCATAGCTTTGCAATACAGAATAAGTTTCTGTTATATATATATATATATATATATACACACACACACACATATATATATGTTTGATATATATATGTATGTATATATATATATATGTATATATATTTGGTGTTTTTGGAGACAGGGTCTGCCTTTAGTCCCAGCTGGCCTGGAGCTCGCTATGTAGACCAGGCCAGCCTTGACCTCACAGAGATCCTCCTGCCTCTGCTTCCTACGTGCTGGGTTTAAAGGCATGTGCCACCATGCTTGATCCACTATTTTATATTTTATATGGTTTGAGGTGGGCCAGGGATTAAGTTTTCACTTTACAGTAAAAATTTTACTATAAAGAGTTTCAAGCATATGCAAAAGTAGAATAGTAGTGATGAGAAGACCCATCATCCTGCATATATATATATATATATATATATATATATTCAAAAACTTTTCTTACCAAAAACTGGATTATTTGTAATAAAAACTTCAGATATCATATTGTTTCATCTATGATGGTTTCTGGATATATCTCTAAGAGGTAAGGATTGGATAAAAATAGAACCACAATACTAATATTATACTTAACCAATATACCCAAATTCCTTCAAGAAATCATTAAATATTTATTTATTATACACATTTCTATGATTGGCTCATGAATTAAAAAAATTTAAATTCATTTGAATCATGATTCAAACAAGGGATTTATATTGATTTGGTTGCAAAATTTCTCAAGTAAATCTTTCAACTTAATAAGTATTCCCCTCTTTCTTTTTTTTTTAAAGAAAACATTTTTTAAAATTTATTCTTTATGTGTATGAATGTACTGTCTGCATGTAGGTTGGTGCACCTGTGTCATGCAATGCCGGGGAGGTCAGAAGAGGGAGTCGGATTCCCCTGGAACTGGAGTTAAAGACGGTTCTCAGCCACCACCCCTATTTCTTTTTAAAAAAATTTGAGGGGCTGGAGAGATAGCTCTTCAGTTAAGAACACTGACTTCTCTTACAGAAGACCTAAGTTCAATTCCCAGCACCCATATGTTGTGAACTTAATTCCAATTCCAGGGGAATCTGATGCCCTCTTCTGACCTCTATGGCATTGCATGACATGAGTGCACTTACACACACACATGCAGTCAATATACTCATACGCATAAAATAAAAATAACAAATAAAATATTTTTTAAAAAGTATTTAAAAAAAGAATTATGGCTATCCTAGCACTTGGGAGGCAGAGGCAGGCGGATCTTTGTGAGTTCAAGGCCAGCCTGGTCTACAGAGTGAGTTCCAGGACTGCCTGGGCTACAGGGAGACCCTGTCTCGAAAAGACCAAAAAAAAAAAAAAGAGTTATGAATATTTCTCCATGTTTTTCTATACTCATGGTAATACTGTTTAAATCCCTTTGGCATGGCTTAAATTTAGCTTTCTCCTATACTAAAGTGATGAGGGCTCTTGGTACTTGGAGTAGAGGTCAGTCATCTCAACTTTCTGGGTAATAATTTATATTTTGTTCATCTCCTGAGACTTTGAATAGGACAAATTTAAAAGTAATGAACTAATTTGATGAAGAAAATTTTAGGAAAATATATCATTCAGTCCGGTGGCACGGTGAAAGCTTACTCTAAAATTTTAGCTAGGTTCATAGTAAAAATTGGGAGAGAAAAGCAGAGAGGAAAGATTTTTAAAGTGAGAAGTTTGGTCAGAAAATAAATGCATTTAGAGTTGTCAATAAAGGCATGACTGCTAAAGAGATTAGTACCATTAAAAAGAAATAAGCTTGCTGGGCTTGGTAATATCTTTAATCCCTTCTAGTTTGTCTTCAGTTGCTGTGACAAAACACTCTGACACCAACTAGGGGAGGAAAGGGTTTATTCAGCTCATCTCCTGGGTCATGGTTCGTCACTCAGGGAGCCCAAGGCAGGAACTCAGGGCAGGAACCTGGAGGCAGGAGCTGAGGCACAGGCCATGGAGGAATGCTGTTTACTGGCTTGCTTCCCTGGCCCATGCCCAGCCTGCCTCATTTTTTTTTTTTTTTGTATGTGTATGAATGTACTGTCTGCCTGTAGGTCTGTGCACCCGTGTCGTGCAACGCCGCGGAGGTCAGAAGAGGGTCTTGGATTCCCCTGGAACTGGAGTTCTTCTGGAATTGGAGTTACAGACGGTTCTTAGCCACCATGTGGGTGCTGGGGATCGAACCCGGGTCCTCTGCAAGAGCAGTCGGCACTCTTAACCGCTAGGCTATCTCTCCAGT
The DNA here is from genome assembly GCA_009823505.1 of Rhizomys pruinosus. Lineage (NCBI taxonomy): Eukaryota > Metazoa > Chordata > Mammalia > Rodentia > Spalacidae > Rhizomys > Rhizomys pruinosus. Next base: position 160,238 of record VZQC01010633.1, on the reverse strand, counting down.
CCTCAGCCTGCCTCTTATATGGTACACACAACAACCTGCCCAGGGTGCCACCACTCATAGTGGGCTGGGCCCTCCCACATTGCTCACCAATCAAGACTACTCCACAGATGTGCTCACAGGCCAGTCCATTGGAGCGAATTCCCCAATTAAGGCTCCCTCAAGCCAGGTGTGTCAAGTTGACACTAAAGCTATCCAGCACACAGCCCTTGGGAGGCAGAGACAGGCAGATCTTTGTGAGAACGAGGGCATCCTGGTGCACTTAGTGACTTAGGGTAGGAATTAAGGAGACCCTACCAAAAAAGTAAAGGAATAAACTATATTTCCTTGGAATAATAGGAAGGATGCCTTGAGGGGATCTAAAGAATTGGCCGGATACCACACATCGAAGGCTGAAGTATATAAAAGAGTAAACTCATTGGAAAGATTTTCCTTTGAGAAAGGAATATCTGAAAAGTGTTTTCCAGGATCCTTTTAACCTTGCTAGCTCCCCAGGCAATGCAGGCCACGCTAGCAGTGTTCCAAGCAGGTTCTGCTGCCTCTTAGGGTGACAGCAGACCTTGACTTCATCCATGTGATGCAGATATTCTGGCCTTTCAGAATGCAAGAGTTATGAGGTTATTTATCCTTTCACTCAGACTTCAAAGGAAGGTTTGGGACGCTAGGCCATGTGTAGCAGGATTGGAGTTCCTGAAGATTGCTCTTGAGAAGGCAGTGCATGAAGCTGTGATGGTGAATTTAGAGCTGCAGTGGAGGGAAGCCCCAGCATGCTGGACGTGCCAGGAACATGGAATGTCTGCCGAGTGGAGCTTGTCCAAAGCCATAAGGACAGGACTGTCCAAACTTGTTGGAGCTAGCATTTGCTACCACATGTCCTGGATGTCAGGCATGGAACTACAGGAATTGGCGTTTTTCTTGCTATTTTGGCTTTCTTTCTTTTTTTCTTTTTCTTTTTTTCCACCAGATTCTTCCTCGTGGCTCCTCTGTTCCTCCCTTTTTACTGGGAATATTAATCTATGATAATTTTATTCATATAATGTTATCTCATTGAATGGGGGCTTATAGGTAAGAGATTACTTTGAGTCTTAGTAGAGACCCTGGACTTTTGGAGATGTACTAAACATATTTTGCACTATGAGATGACCATGAGCCTTTGGAGGTTGGAAGCACAATGTTACAGTTTGAATGTAAAATGAGCCCCACAGGCTCGTGGATTGGATGTTTGATTTCCAGTTGATGATACTATTTTGGAAGATTTTGGAAACTTTGGAGATGAGTCCTATTCCAGCCAAGTAGGTCACTGGGAACATATGATTGTGTTCTCTTTCTGTTCTTGCTGACAGTCTATTCTTCCTCATGCTCCTGCTGCTGTAATGTTCCACCTACCACAGGCCCAGATCTTACAGAAATGAGGTCTATGGACTGAAGTCTCTGAAACCATGAAGTAAAATAAATACTTCCTTTAAGTTGTTCATTCCAGATATTTTGTCACAGCAACAGCAACAGCAGCAACAATAACGAATTAACAAAAGGCATATTTCTCATTATTAGTAACACTACTGTACCTTTATTGATTGATCTCTCCAACTACATTAATGTTAACTTATGCTATCTTTCAACTAGTGCCTCAAAGTACATGGAAAAATACAACAATGAAGAGAGTATAATGCCAGGAAATTATATTTCACAGTGGTGACATAACTCTTGGTTTCTAGATCCAGGAGGAAAAATAATTCAGTTATGGAACACACTTGGAACAGTTCCTGGAATATAATTATATTTTAAAAGATCTGCAAATCAGGCCAGTGAGATTGCTCAGCAGGTTAAGGCACTTGTTGCCGAGGCTGATGATCTGGGTTTGATCCACAGAACACACATGGTAGAAGGAGAGAACTGGTCCCTACAAGTTGTCTGGGTTCTACACAAAAGCCACAGCACAAGCACACACACACACGTACACACACACACACACACACACACACAGACACAGACAGACAAAGAGACAGAGAGAATAAATAGGTAAGTATAAGAAACTCAAAACATACATGATTCTATTAATTATATGGAGAGAGCCGGTGTGGAGACTGGACATGCCTTCTCTGCTTCCTCTCTCAGATCTTTCCATCTTGTTTCACCTCAGATGACATTTCTCTTCTCTTTGAAACTCACAGTGAAACTTTCCCCTGAGCTATGCATATATGATATCTATGAGATAAGATATATGATATCTGAGAGTTATAGGTTGATTATTCCTTATTCAAAATCCTTGGGACTAAAAACAGTTGGATTTCATGATCTTTGGATTTGGGGAAATGTGAGAAAGCTATAATGAGATATCTTGGGGATGGAACCTAAATATAAATAAGAAATGTATTTGTTTCATAGATATCATATATGCATAGCTCAAAGGTAACATTATACAGTATTTTAGATTATTTTAGATGTGAAACAAGGTTTCATGGTATGAAATTTTCCACTTGTAGCATCCTGTTGAGTAAAATCAGGATTTCAGAGCATTTGGGATTTTCAGACTGGTAATGTTCAACTTGTACTATACTTTGTACACTTTTCACAACCATCGTAACTTTACAGTTTAATGATATCTTCACATTTTCTGTTCTCACCATCGGGGACCTGCTCTAGGGTAGAGATTGCTCCTTTACCCCCTTTCTAAACTATGGTTTCCTGGTTGCCTTCCATGTGCCAGACACTGCACAGTAATTTTAATTTTAACGCTAGCTCATTCTATCAGTTCCTTAGCAAGCCCCTGAAGTAGGCATCATGGCTTCCAGCTTCCAGTGACGATTCAGCAAGCAGAGAGCGGCTGGAGAGTTGGCTCCGCAATACGAATATTTGCTGTGCTTCCAGTGGACCCAAGTTCAATTTCCTGAGTTAGGTGGCTCAAAACTGCCTGTTACTCCAGTTTCATGGGGTCTGATTTCTTCTTCTGACCTCTGTGGGCACATCACTTACACATCCGCACACACACACACACACACACACACACACACATCTTTAAAAAGGAGCAGTGTTTAAATGGCTGTATGGAACAGTTATCTGAACCCTTTCTCTTTATGTTCTGCAGAGCCACCCAGCTCTAGTACCAGCTGGAAGGCAGCTGTTTAATACTGAGCTATCAACAAACATTGCTGAATGGGAATCTTGGTGTAGATACCACTTATTTCTGCCAGTGCCATGTCCACTATGTTATTCACACCTGGATTACCCAATCAGTCACACTGGCAGAGGTCATGCCAGTCATTCTGAGTCTATGGAGCAGTCTCTGTGGATTATGGAGGCATATTCTTCAGGCAGGACTGAACAGGGATGGGTGGGAGGCAGGGCTGTGAAGTTTGCTGCAGAAGAACTGCTCCTAAGTACTCAGGGCCTAGGCAGTTAATTTGCCCCAGTGGTGAGGAGGAAATTTCTTGTAAAAGCTAGCTCCCCTCAGAACAATGTGGCCTTTTACTTTTTAGCTTTGGAATGGAGCCTAGCTGTCCCTGGAGACAAAGAGAAGAGAGAATCACTGAACCAGTCTCGCACATAAAAACTCACCAGAATGTCTGTCTTTGAAGTTTCCTTTATGTCATTTAGAAAACTTTGGATTATAGGGGTGTTTTTTTTTTCCTGCTTTTCTTCCTCAGTTCCTCACCCCACCCCAATTTTTTCTTTTTCCCCTTTTTTTCAGAGAAAAGAGAGGACTGGATGTAAGGGAACCTTTCTTTGAAACAGGGCACAAGTCATTAATTAAGCCCCCCATTCATTCCTTCTGACACTTGCTCATCAATCAGATTTCTCCTTAGCATTCTGATGACCCCACTGACCTGGGTCTTCCATACTGTCTGCCAGACAGAATTGAGACTCAGACCACACACCAGAAGAGAGAGAGAGAGAGAGAGAGGGAGAGAGGAGGCTCCAGCTTCTGGCTCTCTGAGATTGAGGAGAAAAGATCTGGACACAAAGCCTGCTGGTCTAGAGATCTGGGTTGAGGTGAAGGTGAATAAAGAAGACATTTCTTTGTGGAAGCAAGTGTTGCTTACTTCACAAAGCAGTGATCTATAACTGCCCTTCTCATTCTCTCCCCAGCCCAGGGCCAGCCACAGAGCTTGGAGTCCTGCCAATTGTGCCTGGGAAACAGGCAAGCAATGCCTCTCTACGCCTGGCCCTGCTGCAAGAAGCTAGCTCTCACCCTCACTCAGAAAAGTACAGATTGCTAGTCTGGCATCTGGGGGGAATCAGCCTGAGGTGTGGGACTTCTAGTTTCCTTGTTTGCTCATTCATTCATGTGGTATCTATACCGGGCAGCTACCTGTATATGACTGTCTCAGTAAAGTTATTGAATTGTCATGAAATGGCAATAAAAGTGAGATAAGGCTCTAGTACAACTAAAAGATCTTACTAGGTGAGTTTTATGTTATCTATAGTTTACCACAATTCTAAAATCAGGATTAAACAAAGTATGTATATAACAAGAAACTTGGAAAGAAGAAGCATTTGCTATGTTATTGAGGGGCTAAGGTTGTGACTTCAATGTGTTTGTTGCTATAATGTCTGCAATGAACAAAAACTAAAAGGAAAAAAAATTAGGGGGAGGATTTGAATATATTTTTCTACAGAAAGATCTAAAAACTAGCCAATAAGCACATAAAAAGATGTTCATCTTTCCTAACCACTAGGGAAAGGCAAGTAGAAATCACTTAGAAATACTAAGGTGGTTACAATAAGAACAAGAAGTCAGGCCTAGTGGCAACTGCCTGTAGACCAGAACTAGGAGGCTGTGGCAGAAGGGTCATGAGTCTGAGGCTAGTGCAGGACACACAGAATGACGGTATCACAAAACAAAAATGAGCAACAATGAAAGGAGAATACTAAGATCTTGATCATGGGTATGGGGGGGATATAACTTTTGTACACTTTCATTGGGAATATAAAACACCGTAATTGTTTAGAAGATATAAGACAGAATAGAACATTTCCAGAGCCTCAGCTAAGGGAGAGGGGAAGAAATCCAGTAGACAATGTGGCCTTACGTAGGAGTGAAGATGGACCTCTGACAGTGAAGACAGGGAGAAGGCACATATGCATACATGGGAGTGAAGGTCTTGATTCCAGAATGTCTATGCTGAAAGTAATGATAGAAGAGGAGATGGTGGTTTAGAGAGATGACCACACATGAAATGTTCATCTAAGGATGAAGTTGGGAGAGTGAGACTGTTCGGCTGCAAGAGCAGCTAAAGTCTAGATCAGCATGGTGCATCTGATCTCTAGCTGGGTTCAGTAGCTCAGACACGAGTGGGGAGTCCTTCTGAGTTCTGAGTCTGGAGTGCTCTTCTTGGAAGGCGGCTTCTTCCCCACAAGTGTGGTCTTGTAGCAGGCCAAGACCTGCCTGTGCGAGTTCCTTTTTTTTTAGTTTTTATTGAATGCATTTCATACAACATTTCTTAATCAAATTTAGACTCATTCCCCCATCCATGCCCGCCCCTCATGCCTCCTTCCCCCATCAGAGCTCATGGACTCTGTCATACACAAGTCCTGTCTTGCCTCTTTTTCTCAGTCTTTTATGACCTGTTTGGTGCACAGGTTTACTGTTTTGCTCAGTTCTTTGAATAGGTTTTTCTCTCTCTTTTTTTGTTCCCATTTGATTTTATATTATTCCAGAATATGCATACATACACTCTACACATAAATCAAAGTTCCAAAATCTGAAAATAAACTATAAGTTAATTCCAAAGCATATTTAGAGATTTACCTTTTTTTTCCGGTCTTTTTGAGAAAGGGTCTCCCTGTAGCCTCAACTGTCCTAGAACTCACTCTGTAGACCAGGCTGGCCTTGTACTCACAAAGATCCACCCGCCTCTGCCTCCCGAGTGCTAGGATTAAAGGCGTGTGCCACCACGCCTAGCCGAGATTTACATTTTAACAGTAAAGTTGCATGCAGGTAAAAAGAAGTATAATTTTACATTCTCTCTTTTCTTCTAGAATATGAATATTAGTATCCCTATATGATAGAACACACCATAGGATTACTTAAGGATAAATTATGAATGGTTGTAGCATGTATCAATAAAAAGAAAATATTACTTTATGAAATATTTTTAACTGTTAAATATAATATTTTTTTTTTTTTTACCAAAAGATGTCATGTTTTCCCCAAGGAAGTGCTTGAAGGTTCCTCCTTGGCAAACCCAAACAACCATTAATCCTGCCCCTGTGCTCCACATTGGGTCCCAAAGCCAGTTACTTTTTTAGAGTCAGATAATCCAAAATGTCTGGAAATGCTGGCCAAGGTAGTTTCTTTTGCCCTGGAAGCTACTATGAAGTCCACATCTGAACATTAGATGAATGTGCAGTTCCCTCAGTTCTCCCTGTAGAACAAGGTAAAACTGATGTCAGATTCTCTGAAACTTATTCTTTATCCAAAGATGGCTCAGTAGTTTTTTGAATAATTTTTCTTGTATATGGGCCAGGAGGATATCCTACAGATTTTTTTCTTTCCTTTTTTTCCCTCTTATTACATTGCTTATATCCCTTGAATTAGATTTAGGTTTGGATGCCTTTCTGCCTTTAATTTTAAATTCATGAGACATTCCTTTGGGTTCTTTCTCTGCTTTTAAATCCATGTTTGGTGGTACAGGAGGAACACAAATTTGCAACCCACACAAATGCTTCTTCTTTATTTCTTTCCCAGACATAAACATGGTCTTGTAATCATTTAATGCCTCTAGAACATGCTCATATCTTTCAGATTTTGATGCATCTGCTATCTCTCCAGGGTGCAATATATCCCAGTTTTCATTAATGTATGTCATACGCTCAAGTTCAGAATCAAAGTACTTCTTCTTGTGAATAACACTTAGGTTGTAAAGGCATAGGTGTGCTATATCTATCCACTGTAATGGTAGACGCTTGAGGTATTCTGGTCCAGAACTACAGACAGCAAATAAATGTATAAAACCTATTTCCAAACAGCATTGGCTTTTGAGGGCATTGCACACAAGCCTTGTGAAACTACTGCTTACATTTGCAGCACTGTAGCATCTTTAAATACCAGTCTCCAGGGCCTCTGCAGTAGCAGTAACACTGCTGGACACTGGTTTTATGACCTGCATAGAATTCAAGGGCAGCCATGCTATATGGTAATGTCTATTTCGTGACTTGCAATGCTTTGGCATTTGGTCCTTTCTTAAGTGCACCACCCCTCTTTGTTGTTGTTGCAAAACCACACTGTCGACAGAGCCATTTTTCATCTAAATCAATCACACCCGAATCAATATGAGGTGTATGACACAACTGATAAGACCCTTGACCACACCTATCACATATGACCATTTCATTGGGAGCTTCTGAGCACTCTTCTTGACTTATTGCACAGAAGATTTCCCCACTCCCCCTGGCTCCTGTTTGGATGCCTTTCCAGAGAACCCAGGGTTTAGAAGTCTTCAAATATGATGAAGCAGCTCAGTTTCAATATGTTTATCTTTTTGATAGTTGCAAGTTGAAACAAGCCATCTGACCATCTAGCTAGGGCATCCTGACCCTCTTCAGATTTACATGCTGGCTTTTTGGCTTTATGTCCATCCTATAAAGACAGTTTGGTCAAGGATGTTGGGTTCTTTTGGTTTCGAAGTAAAGGAGACTGCTTGTGGACCAGTGAATTACCTGCTCCTGTAGTCTTTCATTTGGTTACTTCAGTGGTGCCAACTGCTTCATATAGGAAAACACAAGCAATCACATCCCCATAGGCTCCTCCCCTCGAGTCTGGGCTTTTGCTGGATCCCCGCCTGGCTGGGAATCCCAGCCATACACACACACACACACACACACACACACACACACACACACACACACTCAGAGCTCCTCGGGAACTAGGTTGAGGATAGGGGAGGTGAGCATTCTCCCATTGGCCTCAAGCATGGACCACTTGGCTACAGCCCTTTGCCATTTTTTACTATATCATTATTTTTAATAGTCACTGTGTAACACGCTAGAACTTCCAATTGTGTTTCAGTTGATGGACCTTACCCATTCCTCCCTTCTACTTTCCCTGGCCTCAGTGAATACTATTCTGTCTTTTGTAAGATGAGTTTTCTGATGCTCCACATAGGAATGAGATCATGCAATAATAGTTTTTCTATGCCAGACTTATTTCACCTAACATACTATCTCCAGTTACATCCATATTTCTGAAATTGATAGGATTTCTTTTGTTTGTGGATGAATAGCATTCTATTCTGGGATATCAATATTTAATAGCACTCTATTCTGAGATATCAATATTTAAAAATTTAAGTGCCCAGTCTCCTCAACTTTGAGGAAGACTGAAGCAGTTATCTGCAACATGAAATGATTCCTTAAGTCTGTCCTCTTCCCATAAAGCAGTACTAGTTTCTAGATGTTATGTCTTTAGTGTATTGGACAAGTGAGGTGGTGTATATTTTTCCCTAAACCTATGAATGTTAGGTAGCTTACAAGGTATGATTCCAGCCATAAATTAGAAGGTGTGTGTTATTTATTTATTTATGTATTTATTTATTTATTTATTTATTTATTTATTTTTGGTGTTTTTGAGACAGGGTCTCCCTGTAGCCCCACCTAGCCTGGAACTAGCCCTGTGGACCAGAATGGCCTTGAACTCACAGAGATCCACCTGCCTCTGCTTCTGCCTCTCCAGCGTGGGAATAAGTCGTGGGCCACCACACCTGACTTAAAGACAGTTAGCCGCCATGTGGGTGCTGGGAATCGAACCCCAGGTCCTCTGCAAGAGCAGTGGGTACTCTTAACTGCTGAGCCATCTCTCCAGCCCCAAGAAGGTTTGTGCTCTGTATGATCCTACCCAACAGGTCAGTATGCAGTGATACAGACTTTAAATAGTTTCAAGGTTGCTTAGTTGGCTAGAAGCTGCTTCAAGGCTTCTGCTTTCCCTTGGTCCCCGACCCTACTGCGATGATCAGGTTGAATGCCCAGCCCACATGGCAGCTCCTGACTGTCAGTGAAATTGAGCAAACATGGGCACCAAGGATGCAGCAGACACAGAGAATGGCAAAATGATGGGCACCCTAAGGACGGACTCGACTTTAGATTCTGCTACTGATCACGTTCGGGTGTCAAGCTTGTCTCATTCTTTAGTTGATCCTTGTGAAAGCCTTGAAACAGGTGTTCATCTTATTCTTTGTTTACAGATTACAGAACCAGGGCTTAGCATGCAGAGCTAAATTCCCAGAAAGCAGTTAAAGTGTGGGAATGGAGACCTCCCTGAGCCAAATCTTTTCATTTTCTGACGAGATCTATGTCCAGAGACTCTGGCTTCTTATTTAGGTCAAGGATAGAAGAATATGGACAAAGTCCACATTGCTCTCTTCTCCCTTGAACTGGGGTACAGGCCCCTCAGTTTTTGTTTCTGACTCCTGGTAGTCTTTGTGTGTCTGGCCTTGTTGTTTAGGACAAGTGGAGTCTGGATTTTTGACAAGTGATAAATGGCAACAGTTTCATTTCCTTGCTTCCTGTCAGAGGGTTGGCAACCACTGCAGCTGGGAACCAGCTGCCTCGGGCGGGGGGTGGGGGGATGTGGACGGAAAGGGGCCTTCTGGAAGATGGTTGGGTACAGGCTGATGCAGGAGTAGGCTCCTGCTTCCACAATCACTGAAAGAAGATCCCACATGAACCCAGACCTTTCTTATCATCTGGTTTGGCACCTTTTCCTCTCTGATTTTGAGGAGTCAAGAGGGAATTGAGGGATAAGAGAAAGTGCCCACCTCCCAGCTTGGAACACTGAATAAACTGGATTCTATAGAAACGAGAAAAAGGCTCTAAGTGAATTGTAAAGAAAAGTGATGTGTCCGTTATCAGCCTGCTGCCTGTTGAATTTGGCTGGGAGATAATCACCATGGTTAGCAAGGATCCTGGCAGCCAGTTACTATTCATTCCTGTCCATTCTTTCCCACCATTGTTTTTCCATATAAAATCCTGAAAGGATATCAGTCCACCAGTGGTCCTCAGAGTTGTGCCTTCTTTTTATGAACCACAACCTCCTCACTCCCTCCCCTCTCTCCCTCCCTGCTTACCCATCTGCCTCCATCCTACCCACTTCGAAGAAGCTGAGCGCAGACCTCATACTTGCTTCAATAAAAGGAGCTCTGCCTCCACCTGCTGTATGACGTCACCTGCTGAGCGCCATTTACTCTGAGGGATTGTTCTTCGAGACAGCTGAAAACCACATGCTGTCAGTTGTTCACATCTTCAGCTACTAGAGCAGGCAGAAGTGGGAAAGAGGGTGGCATGGGTGGATTCAGTTTCCTGTTCTTCAGTCATTGCCTAAGTAAGCTTAAACAATTGTTGGTGTTTGTTGTCTGACTATGTCTCGACTGATGCCAGGGAGAAGATGAAGCAGCCCTGGCATTTCCTGCCTGTATAGGAGTCTGGCTCCTGACAGATCATGGAGTCTTCATCAGCTGCAAATCTTTGCCCCCCCCCCCTTATTTTCATGTTGAGGAGGAGATGATCCCTTTGCATTTGTTCATGACCAAGGGTTCTTTTCTCTCATTTTTTTTTTTTTTTTTGGCTCTGGATCTTTATTGATTAACTGTGGTCACACATTTGCATTATTTTTTTTTTTTTATTTGTTTTGTATTTGGTCTTTTCGAGACAGGGTCTCCCTGCAGCCCCAGTTGTCCTAGAACTCACTCTGTAGACCAGGTTGGCCTTGACTTCACAGAGGTCCGCCTGCCTCTACCTCCAGAGTGCTTGCCACCATGCCCGGCTTCATTCGAGTTCTTTTTAAAAAATTATTTATTTATTTATTTATTTATTTATTTATATGCGTATGAATGTACTGTCTGCATGTAGGTTTGTGCACCCGTGTTGTGCAATGCCGCGGAGGTCAGAAGAGGGCGTCAGGTTCCCCTGGAACTGGAGTCAAAGACGGTTCTCAGCCACCATGTGGGTGCTGGGGATCGGACCCGGGTCCTCTGCAAGAGCAGTTGGAGCTCCCAACCGCTAGGCCATCTCTCCAGCCCCTCATTTGAGTTCTTTTAACAAACTGAGTCTACTTACACATATCCATGCTGTGCCTATAAAAGGAGTTGCACTCCTTGTCTCAGGAAGGAATTTGCACACCAAAATGTTCCAGTACAGTTTGCTTAATATGTCACGTATTAGAATGGAGAGGAAGAGAGTTATTGGTGACCCTGTCTAAACTGTTCACTGCTGCTTTCCTCTAGAGCTTAGCAGTATGCCTTGGACATACTGCACATTTCATAGCTGTGTGCTTGATGTGATTTGTCTATTGCAGGTATATCCAGTGCTTTGGCAAAGTCACTTAATTGGGCCTGGGACATGGCTCAGTTGATAGAGTTCTTACTTAACATTTGTGAAGCCTTGCGTTCCATGCCCAGTAGGCATGGAGGCACACACCTTTAATCCCAGACTTGGGAAGTACAGGCAGGAGGATTAGAAATTCAAGGCCATCTTCTGCTATATAGAGAGTTTAGGATCAGCGTGGATACACAGGATCCTGTTGAAAAGAAAGACATACCCACTCAACTGTTTAGTGATTTATTTGCTAATTTATTCATTTTTAAAATGGTGTTTATAGGTATCATTTAATTTGAAAGTGAAATTACTCTTAAATAATACTAGGGAGTATCTTTGTTAAATTAAATAAAGTAATTATGACTTTGAGCAGTCCTTGAGAGATGGGGCAAATGATGAGACTGTCTCCCCTTTGTTCCACAGGTATATGTGGTGGATTCTTGAGATAGTAAGTAGTGTTCGAGTCCTTACACAGGTGGAAAATAGGAGTTGACTCCAGACTGTGGTCATGCTCAATGCCACACTGCCTCTGCTACAGGGTTGGAATGTTACATTTGGAGAGAGAGAGAGAGAGAGAGAGAGAGAGAGAGAGAGAGAGAGAGAGAGTGTGTAGAGGTCAAAGGACAGCTTTTGGGTATCAGGTTTCTCTTTACATCATGTAGGTTCTGGAGATCCAACTTAGGCTTCCTGGCTTGGTGTGGAATTCTAAAGCCAGGCCTTGATGAATTGAACGGAGCTGTTGTTTGGGAAGGTCTGTGACAGAAGAACTAACTTGGATATGGGACTGATTCTTGAGGGGGATAAGCAAGAAACTGATTTGATCCTGGCTGGTATTAGATGGATAAAGTTTATCTGGAAAGCAAGACTGAGCATGGTGTGGCAACAAGGGTTCTTGCAGGGATAATACTTAGACAGTTGGAGGCAGGGTAAGGCAGATCTAGAATTGGGAGGGGGTGGTGAGAGAGAGCTGTGGAGAGTGGGGTCCATCGAATTGGGAGAGGAAACTCCTTAGCAAAGGTTGGAAGGGGGTGTGGAGGCTATGTCAAGCAGGCTATGTTTAAAGCAAGTCAAGAAGGCTATGTTTAAAAGGTAAACCTGCCGGGCGTGGTGGTGCACGCCTTTAATCCTAGCACTCAGGAGGCAGAGGCAGGCAGATCTTTGTGAGTTCAAGGCCAGCCTGGTCTACAGAGTGAATTCCAGGACAGCTGGGGCTACAGGGAGACCCTGTCTCGAAAAGACCAAAGGAAAAAAAAAAAGGTAAACCCGAAAACAGTGAACCACACTGAATGTTGCATTAAAAAATTAAATTTGGGGCTGTAGAGATGGCTCAGCAGTTAAGAGCACTTGAAGAGGACCAGGGTTTGATTTCCAGAACCCACATGGTGGCAGACAATAGGCTGTAACACCAATTCCAGGGGGATCTGATGCCCTCTTCTGACCTCTTTGGGAATTTCACGACATGATGCATCTACCTACATGCAGGGATTGCACTCACACACAAAATAAAAATAATCAGTAAAATATTTTTAAAAAACATACTGAAAATTAAATTTATTCTTTGAAGATTTCATGACACTATTTCATAGTGTATATTGATCATATTCATTCCTTGCCCTGTTTTATGCCCCCCAATCTCTCTGAACCCCTGAACGTTACATTGAAGCACACTTCAAATTTCATCTTTCTGTTGACATGCTTTTCTTTCTTTTTTTGAGATGAGGTCTCATGTATCCTAGACTGGCCTTGAACTCACCATGAACTCACTCATCAATAACTCAGCTCCTTGTCTCCAACTCAGGAGTGCTAGGGTCACAGGTGGGTGGCACTATGTCCCCCATTTCCTTTTGCTTATGTGTTTTTACAGCCGAAAGTGGTACAGTATAAAAAAAAAATTAGACTTGGGAATCTAAGGAATCTTAAAACTTTATTCTCACTTTCTAGTTTTAAAAATTTCATCCAGTTGCCTCATCTCCCTGAATTTCATTTTCCATATCATTAAAATGATTTACGTTTTATTTTATTCATTTTATATTTTTAAATTTTGTTTATTTTTTATGTGTATGAATGTACTGTCTGCATGTAGGTTTGTGCACCCATGTCGTGCAATGCCACAGAGATCGGAAGAGGGTGTCAGATTCCCCTGGAACTGGAGTTAAAGACGGTTCTTAGCCGCCATGTGGGTGCTGGGGATCGAACCCGGGTCCTCTGCAAGAGCTCCCAACCACTGTTGGCGCTCCCAACCACTTGGCCATCTCTCCAGCCCTACATTTTTATTTTAAATTGATGTACATAGGTATTGCTTGCTTCATTATAAACATCAGGATTTTAATACCTGCTTTACTAGGTGGTCGTGAAGATCACAGGCCAGTTTATGAAGCACCACACCAGATGCTGAGGCTCCAGCTATTGATGTCCTGTTCTTAGAGCTCTATCTTCCATAGAACTGGGCTTGAACTGTGGGCAGGATCCATAGCCTGGGAAGCCCTGGTTCATGCCAGTGATTGTAGGGAATGGGTCCTCTACTAAAAATGGGCTGGAACTTTCTTTAGAGGAAATAGTGGGGCCCGAATAAAAATAACAGGGAATGCTTATAAAGCAGCTATTTATGCAGGGAGGGAGCTGGTTTTGTCTGTTGCTAAGGTCCTGATTGTTTCCTGGCTGTGTCTGTCTCTGTGTCAGGCCATTCTGTGGGTTCCTTTCAGGAGCCTGGTGGTATTGGCCTGCAGATAATTAGATCAGTGTCATCACTTCCACTGTCCCCCTCTTTATTCTGCTGGGACCATTTGCATGAAAATAGAAGAAGGCAATATTCCTTTCCCATTAATAAGGTTCAACTACTTCCTGGGCTATAACTTGGGGAACCACCCACATAAATTCCCAAGTCAATGTGTGAGTGAGCCTTCTTGAAAGGAACTTACAAGTCTCAAATGTTCAGCCAAGCCATCTGCTTCCTTGGGAACTGGCCTTTCAAAAGTACCTCTCCATATTGAAGACCTTTATCCATTTGATGTAGTGAGATTTATTCTCATGTTGATAAATGCACATATATGTTTATATGTTAATATATATACTGGCACTCATACTTCAGATCTGTACTTGTGGATGTACATAACTATGAATCAAATAAGTTCAGAAAAAAACCCTCTGCATCTATACTGAACATGTACTTTTCTTCATTATATCCAATGCTATGCTTTTTATTCAAAGGACTTGCACACCATGGGTTTTGATATAAGGTGTGGTGCAGGGTCCTGGAACTTACTTCACCAGTACCAGGAGACCAATGTGCTCGCAAATCAATGGAAAAAGGATTGTTTTTTCAATAAATGGTGCTGGGACAGCTGGACATCCATATGCAAAACCTCATTTAGACATAGACCTTAAACATCTACTTTACCATAGTTCTTAATCAAATGTAGACCCCCTCCCCATCCATGCTACCACACATCCTACCCCCCCACAGATCTCATGCATTCCACCACACACATTAAGTCCTATCTCATGTAGAGATCTCATGCATTCCACCACACATGTTCAGTCCTATCTCATGCACAGATCTCATGCATTCTACCACACATGTTAAGTCCTATCTCATGCAGAGATCTTGTGCAATCCAACACACATGTTAAATCCTATCTCATGCTCAGATCTCATGCATCCCACCACACATGTTCAGTCCTATCTCATGCACAGATCTCATGCATTCCACCACACATGTTCAGTCCTATCTCATGCACAGATCTCATGCATTCCACCACACATGTTCAGTCCTATCTCATGCACAGATCTCATGCATTCCACCACACATGTTCAGTCCTATCTCATGCACAGATCTCATGCATTCCACCACACATGTTCAGTCCTATCTCATGCACAGATCTCATGCATTCCACCACACATGTTCAGTCCTATCTCATGCATCCCACCACATATGTTAAGTCCTATCTCTTGCACAGATCTCATGCATTCCACCACACATGTTGAGTCCTATCTTATGCAGAGATCTTGTGCATTCCACCACACATGTTAAGTCCTATCTCATGCAGAGATCTCATGCATTCCGCCACACATGTTAAGTCCAGTCTCATGCAGAAATCTCATGCATTCCACCACGCATGTTAAGTCCTATCTCATGCAGAGGTCTCTCATGCATTCCACCATGCATGTTAAGTCCTATCTCATGCAGAGGTCTCTCATGCATTCCACCACACATGTTAAGTCCAGTCTCATGCAGAGATCTTGTGCATTCCACCACGCATGTTAAGTCCTATCTCATGCAGAGGTCTGTCATGCATTCCACCACACATGTTAAGTCCAGTCTCATGCAGAGATCTCATGCATTCTACCACACATGTTAAGTCCAGTCTCACACAGAGATCTCATGCATCCCACCACATGTGTTAAGTCCTATCTCATGTAGAGATTTTGTGCATTCTACCACACATGTTAAGTCCCATCTCATGTACAAATCTCATGTACAAATCTCATGCATTCCAAGTCCCATCTTGACAAGCATACCCAGACGTCCTTTGGTGCAATTTCATCTGTTGGAGTCTAGTCAGCCTATCTAGATATCATAAGTAAGGTCTACTCTCCCTTGTTTAGTAGTAATCAGTTTCCAACAGTTCCCAGGCTAGGACCAGCCTGCTGCCCATTTTCCTTGCTCCTTTCTGGGCCATTGTCTGATGGAGCTGGCATGGTCCTGTGCTCCATGCCACTATTGCCCTTCCATAATGTTCTAGTTTGTCTTCCATTGCTGTGACAAAACACTCTGACAGACACCAACTTGGGGAGGAAAGGGTTTATTCAGCTTACATCTCCTGGGTCACAGTCCATCACTTAGGGAGCCCAAGGCAGGAACTCAGGGCAGGAACTTGGAGGCAGGAGCTGAAGCACAAGCCATGGAGGAATGCTGTTTACTGCTTGCTCCCCTGGCTCATGCCCAGCCTACCTTCTTATAGCATACACAATCACCTGCCCAGGGTGGCACCACTCATTGTGGGCTGGGCCCTCCCACACTGCTCGAACATCAAGACAATACACAGATGTGGCCACAGGCCAATCCAATGGAGCCAATTCCCCAATTGAGGCTCCCTCAACCCAGGTGTGTCAAGTTGACAATAAAGCTATCCAGCACAATTGACCCCTTGTCAACTTGACACACAAAACATGTCACTATTAAACCACCACCTTTCCAGTTCTTATCCCCAAAGTATGATGATAACATTAATCACAACCTAAGACAGTACAACCTTAAAAGTCCCACAGTTCTTAAAATGCCCAAATGCTTAAAAGTTCAGTCTATTAAAAGTCTCTTAACTGTGGGCTGCTGTAAAATCCAAAACAAGTACTGTCTTATTTCAAAGGGAAGAATCAGGCACTCTCAAACAAAACCTAAGTCCAGCAAAGTAGCTTAAGGCTGGACACCTGGGATTCACTCACGATCTTCTGGGCTCCAAAGGGTTTCAGCAGCTCCCCTTCTCTGACTCTGCTGTCTGTGGCGCACACAGCTCATCTCAAAGGCCCAGGCTGACTCCATTTCACACGTGCTGCTGCTCTTGGTGGTCGTCCCATGGTCCTGGCATCTCCAAAAAGCTGGGGTTGCCACTGAAACTGAGGCAGCACCTTCACCAATGGTCTCTTCTGACCTCTCCTGGTGCAAAGCCTCAGCTTCTCTCCATGACACCCTGCAATCCTGGGGTCTTCACTGCAACCGAGGTGCACTTCCACCAATGGTCTTTCCTGACCTCTCACAGTGCCAAGCCTTGGCTGCTCTCTGTGACCCCCTCAAATTTCAACATCAGAACCATATAGGAGACTCTTACACACTACCAAGTCCTGCTTCTGGCTTGAGATGGAGGCTCAGACCCCTTCTGGAACACAACTTCTGTGTGCTGACCCTGAAGAAATTCTTCCCAGAAGATTTCACCACAGGATGCTGGTCTCTTGTTACTTACAGCTGAGTTTTCAGCCCCAGATAACCAGCATCAATTGTCCCAGTACAACAAAGATTTCACTTCAGGTTCTGGTCTCTTGTTATGTACAGCTGATTCTTCAGCCCCAGCTGACCAGAACCCACAGATTAAAGAGTCCCGATGATCTCTACTTCCCTTTGAAACTAGAAACTTCACAAGCCAGGCCTCCATCTTCTACAAATCCTTCAGCAAAACTGCTCCAAACTCCACAGCAACAGTCCTTAGGCATTCAATGATCTTCCCAGCCCAAAGTTCCAAATGCCTCCACAATCCTTCCCCAAAACACCAAAGGTCAGGTCTGTTACAGCAATACCCCACTCTCAGTACCAATTTCTGTTCTAGTTTGTCTTCCATTGCTGTGACAAAACACTCTGACCGACACCAACTTGGGGAGGAAAAGGTTTATTCAGATTACATCTCCTGGGTCACAGTTCATCACTTAGGGAGCCCAAGGCAGGAACTCAGGGCAGGAACCTGGAGGCAGGAGCTGAAGCACAAGCCATGGAAGAATGCTGTTTACTGGCTTGCTCCTCTGGCTCATGCCCAGCCTGCCTTCTTATACCGTACACAACCACCTGCCCAGGGTGGCACCACTCATTGTGGGCTGGGCCCTCCCACACTGCTCGACCATCAAGACAGTACTAGACAGATGTGGCCACAGGCCAATCCAATGGAGCCAATTCCCCAATTGAGGCTCCCTCAACCCAGGTGTGTTAAGTTGACACTAAAGCTATCCAGCACAATGTCAGAGTGTTTTGTCACAGCAATGGAAGACAAACTGGAGCACATAATGTTCCCTGAGTAATGGCTGGGTAAGGTTTAATATAAGAGTCCTATCCAGGGACACACACTCTGCAGAATCTTATTCTCTAAAATTTAGCTTCTTGTGGCCTTCTGTGTGCATCACACTCCGTTGTATAAGGAAGCTTTGATGGTGAGAGTTGAGGGATGTACTAGTATTCTCTCTATTTCCTGTTTCACTATGTTCTATGAGCCTTAGGTGTAGAGATTCTACTATAGGAATGTCACCTAGGACTGGGCATCTCTCAGACATATATTCTTTGTGTGTGATCAGCTGTAGAACTCTGCATTAGCTTCCATCTGTTGCAAAAAGAAGCGTCCTTGATGAATGGTATACAGTATACTTGTCAGTAAATATAAGGCTGCATAGTTATCATATCAGATGTTAAACCTTTTATAAAATTTAACTCCAGAAGAAACATAGACATAAATATTGTGGTCAAAACCAGACAATTTCTAAAAGACAAAATGAAAGAAAAAGTAAGGTAACATTGGGTTTGACAGTGACTTTAAAAATATAACACTAAAACAATGATCCACAAAAGAGATAATAAGTAACTTGGACTTCTTTGAAATTAAAACTTTTAAGTTCTATAGAAGACATTGTTGACAGAATCAATAGAGGAGATAGCTCAGTCTGTAAAGTAATTGTCATGCAAACATGAGGGTCTGAGCTTTATCCCAGATCCCATGTGACATGCTGTGTGGTATTGGATGCTTGTAATCATAGGGCAGGGGAAGCAGAGACAGCCACATCTGTGAGGCTTGCTGGCCCTCCAGCCTAGCCTTATTGGTATCAATGAGAGACCTGGTCTCAAAGAACAAGGTAGAAAGCACATGAGAAATGACACCCAAGGTTGACCTCTGGCTTCCATATGTGCAGCATGTACTCATCCACACATAGATACATATACACACACATACACATATACTGGAAAAAAGAAAAAAAAGTCACATACTTAGAAAGCATCTGAAAAGCACATATCTGATAAAGAAATTGTATTCAAAACCAGAAAAACCTCCTCTTAATTCTCGACAATAAGAAAATAATAAGGAGGTAGAGAGATGGCTCAGTGGTTAAGAGTATTTGCTGCTCTTTTAGGCAAGGTTCTTAGCACCCATATGGCAGCTCACAATCATCTTTGACTCCAGTTCCGGGAGTGTTCTATAAGCACTAGACATGCACATAGTGCTCTTACACACATGCAGGCAAGACACTCATACATATAAAATAAAATGAATCTTTTAAAAAAGAAAACAACTCAATCACAAAATGAACAAAAGACCTGGCCATACACCATAAAAGATACATAGATTGCAAATAAGCAGATAAAAATGTTCACCATCTGGGGGCTGGTGAGATAGCTCAGGAACTAATGCATTTGCTATTTAAGCCTGGTGACCTGAGTTTGATCCCTAGAACCTTATGAAGGTGGAAGGAGAGGACTAATGCCACAATGTTGTCTTCCAGCCTCTACATGTTTGCTGTGGCTGCCTTGCAACCCTCCACCTCAGACCATGCAGACAATAATGAATAATTTTTTAAAAAGAAAAAATATTCAGCCAGGTGTGGTGGTGCCCGCCTTTAGTCCTAGTACTTGGAAGGCAGCAGCAAGTGGATCTCTGTGAGTTCAAGGCTAGCCTGGTCTACAGAGTGACTTCCAGGCCAGCTGGGGCTATAAGGAGACCCTGTCTCAAAAAAAGAAAAAATATCCAATAAAATATTTTATTAGGTGATTGCCAGTTAAAAGCCAATGAGGGGTGGAGAGCTAATTCAGAAATTAAAGAGCACTTGCTGCTTTTCAAGAGGACATGAGTTTGCTTCTCAGGACCCACATCAACTGCTGATAACTCTAGCTCCAAGGGAGCCATCACCCTCTTCTGGCTTCCATAGGCACTGCACACATGCAGTGGACATACATATACACAGATACACACATACCCATTAAATAAATTAATAAATAATAAATCATTTTCAAAAAAGAGATACCAATACATTCTTACTAGAATGGCTAAAATGCAAGCCAGGGTTAATTCTAAATTCAGGTGAAGAAGTGGAATGACTCTTATTTGTCTTGGGGGGTATAAAATAGTACCTCATTTTGGAAGTCTGTCAGTTTTCACAAAGCTGAACATAGGCTTGCCACATTACTCAACAGGTTTTCTCCTGGGTATTTACTCAATGAAAATTTCTGTCCCCAAATGTTGGACATGAATTTCATAACAATTCCATTCATAATTGTAAAAAATTAGAAATAACAAGATGTTCTTCCATAGTCAAATGGACAGAGTGTGGAATATCCATACAATGGAATTATTTACTGATAAAAGAAAATGAACCATGGAAAGACAAGGAAGACATTGAAATGTGTATTGCTAAATGAAGGCCAGTATGAAAAAATTATATGATTACAACTCTATGATATAACATATATTATATTGATAAATTATCATATGCTGTTCAAGGTTATTGAATGTGGACTCTGAAAGTGAGGAGGGCTCTCTTGTCTTAGACTGTGGCATATTTATTTCAAGTTTTCTTCAATACTCCCTGTATCAAGGAAGGGTGGCCCCTTAACTCTGTGACAGAGAGAAAGGAGAATAACAAAACATCACAAGAATACAAACATTACACCCTCAAGAACAGTTAGAAGGTGAATCATTTCCAACAGAGGTTATTCTTGTTTATCTCATTTAATAAAAATATCTTTAGTGGGAATAGGAGACAGCAGCTCATCCATGGAGATGTTTGCCTAAGAATCTCTAACAGGAATTTTAGCACGACTGTCCTTGTTAGCTTCAGGGGTCAACTTAGCACAGTCTAGAGTCATCTGAACGAGTCTCAATTGAGGGATTGTTCAGAGCAGTTGGGCCTGTGAGGAATTGTCTTGAATGAAGATTGATGTGTGTATTAGTCACTTTTCTGTTGCTGTGATAAAACACCATGACCAAGGGAACTTATCAAAGGAAGAGTTTATTTGAGCTTATGATTGACGGTTCCAGGGAATCAGAGTCCATTGTGGTAGGAAGCATGGTGGCTGGGGCTGGAGCAGCAAGCCAAGGTTCACATCTCGCAATGAGCACAGGAAGTCGGGAGAGAGAGAGAGAGAGAGAGAGAGAGAGAGAGAGAGAGAGAGAGAGAGAGACTGGAGACAGCAAGGCTTGTTAAACTCACTAAGCCCGCCCCCAGTGACATACTTCCTCCAGCACGGCCACACCTTCTAAGACCTCCAAGAACAGTGCCACCAACTGGAGACAAAATGTCTGAATACTTAAAGCCTATGGGGGGCACTCTTATTCAAACCACCACAATGTGGGAGGTCACAGCCCACTGTGGGCAGTACTAGTCTTAGGAAGTGAGCATGGGCTGTGCAAACAGCTAGCAGAGAATAAGCCAAAGAGTGGGCCAGTAAGCAGCATTTCTCCATGTTTCCTGCCCTGACTTCCCTCAGTGAAGAACTGAGATCTGAAAGTATAAGCTGAATAATCCCTTTCCTTACCAAGTAACTTTTGGTCAGATTGTCTTATCACAGCATCAGAAAAGGAATCTAGGACAATGATGCTTTCAGTAGTATTTCTCCAGTTATTTCTGTTGTGTATTGTAAACATCCAATTTGATGACTTTTATTTGTTCTCTTACTCAGGCTACTTTGGTAGTTTCTGCTGGATGTTGTAAGTAGCTGCTTTTTTATTTTTCTGTCTGCTGCCTCTACTATCTACTGTCTGCTCATTGTTCTCTTACTTTTGCTTGCTATTTACTTAAACTCATTAAGTCAAAATTGAAAGCATGGTTATCACAGAGCTTTTTCTGGACAGAACATAATTGGCAGAGTCAACTGGATGTTTGAGATGTAATTTCTGTTTTGAAGGAGTGACTCTTATTGAATTTGAAAGGGAATATAAGGAATGATGCTATGATAGGTAATGAATGGTATGGCGATGAAAAGCCTTACCCCATAAAAGCCCAGCCGCTCATATATCGTCTGCTAGAACAAGTGCAAATGAGTGCTTTATGTATCTAAAACTGCAGTTACAGGATTAACACATGAATATTTTGTTTTTTTTTACAAAATAATTTATTGATGATTTTCATATGTCATATATAATTTCTTAGTCAAATTTAGACATATTCCCCTTTCCATACCCCCAGCACAACACACATGAATATTTTGGGTATCTATCATTTCTCCATTATGCCTTCTTGATTAGGAGCTCACTCATTCAAAACCAAAAGCTATTGTGATCATTCTTTGTACAGAAAATTAAAAGGTAGGATTATAGAGGTAGTAAAAAGAGCAATGCCTGCCAGGGGTTCAGAAAGAGGGAGATGAGTGGGGGGCTCACAGGCCCTTTACAGCAGATATGAGACATTAGACACTTGTTGAAACCTTTAGAAAGGTATGCATAAAGAGCAAAGCCTAATGAAAACTATGGATTTTAGTTAATGATAGCATGTCAATATTAGTTTATTAGTTGCAACAATTATACCATATAAACACATGGGTAGAAATTGTATGTATTTTATGTACATAATTTCTTTTTTTTTTGTCTTTTTGAGACAACGTGTCCCTTTAGTCCCAGCTGGCCTGGAGCTTGCTATGTAGATCAGACTGGCCTTGAACTCACAAAGATCCACTTGCCTCTGTTTCCTGAGTGCTGAGACTAAAGGCATGTGCCACCATGACTGGCAATATGTACATAATTTCTATAAATTTAAAACTAGGGGCTGGAGAGATGGCCTAGTGATTAAGAGCGCCAACCCCTCTTGCAGAGGACCCAGGTTCGATCCCCAGCACCCACATGGCGGCCGAGAACCGTCTGAAACTCCAATTCCAGGAGAACTCCAGTTCCAGGGGAATCTGACACCCTCTTCTGACTCAGCAGCATTGCACGACACGGGCGCACAGACTTGCGTGCAGACAGTACATTCATACACATATAGAAATAAATATTTCTGTATAAATAAAATAAATTAAAAAAAAATAAAAATATTTTAAAAAATAGTATAAAACTAGTTTTTTTTTTTGTCTTTTTGAGACAAGGTTTTCTTGTAGCTCCAGCTATCCTGGAACTCGCTATGTAGACCAGGCTGGTCTTGAACTCACAGAGATCTGCCTGCCTCTGCCTCCCAAGTGCTAGGATTAAAGGCATATGCCACCACACCCAGCTTAAAACTAGTCTTAATAAAGCATTAAATGTTAGGGATATAGCTCAGTTGACAGAATGCTTGCCTAGCATCCATAGGCTTTGATCCCCACTATTCTGTAAATGATATGTGCTGGCCTGTAACCCTAAAACTCAGAAGGTAGAGGTAGGAGTATCAGAAGCTCAATGTCATGTTCAGCTAAAGAGTGAGAGGGAAGCTAGCCTTAGTTACTTGAGAGTACTCAAAGTGGTCGGCTAAACCTCAACATTATTTCCTATTAAGCTTTCTTAGATTTATCAATGAAAGAATAACTTCTGAATTTATAAATGACTATTTTCAGTTACCAGTTAATGACTATTCTTGCATTCTTTTCTCTAGTGTAGTATGTCATGTCTTGAATATGTTGGCTGTACTTAGTCTCCCTACTTCCACATCTTCAATGCTATCTAGATTCTATTCCATTGTAAGGAGACCGTTCTTGTTTATCAGGTAATGATTGCTTATGCATATTGTTAAAAGTCCGTTGATCACAAATGAGGGACACCTACATCGTCTGTTTTTCTGGGATTGTTACTCCACTTAGCATAAGTGAAGTGAATCCAGTTCCATCCATTTACCTGCAAAGTTCATGATGTCATCTTTCTTTCTGCTGCATAGAACTCCAACATATGGTGTTCCTCATTTGTGGATGCTAGCACTAAATCCCTAGGAGCAGTATGGTTAAAAGTTGAATCCCTTACTGGACTTGAGAATTAACCTACCAAATATGTTCGGATTTTGTAATGTTGGTATATGGGTGGTGGATATGTATGCATATTTTGAAGTAATATAAAATTAAATGGGAAAATGTGAAAAAAAGACTGAGAGAAAGATGCAAGACATGTTTGGCAGAATGCAGGATCAGGGGTGGGATGGGGGCATGGAAAGGGGAATGTATCTAAATTGAACTGAAAAATGATGTATGAAATATGCAAAATATCAATAAAATATATGTTAAAAAGTCCACTTATCAATCCCAGCCACCATCTTCCTTGATTTCTCAACAGAATTGTATACTGTTTAAGCCCTGTCACCTTACGTTTCTCATTTTCTCCTATCTTATTGACATCCCACAACCAGTTTCTGTTGCTGACTTTCACTCTTTATTCTTACCTCTGAAGGTTGGAGTGCTATCAGACTCTTTCTCCTTCCTCCATATATCCTTTCTCTCTAGAAGACATCACCTAGAATTATAGCTTTCTTTTACATATTTATAAATTCTGAATTTTGGTCTTAGCCTTTGGCTTTCTTCTCTAAAATTGACATTTGAGAAGCCAATCTGTCTTCATTTGTATTCTAAGAAGCAGATCCATTATGTGTAACTTTTTTATCTATCATCTATCTATCTATCTATCTATCTATCTATCTATCTATCTATCTATCTATCTATCATCTATCTCTATCTTTCACCTATCTAATCTATCTTATCATCTATTTATCTTTCATCTATGTATCCTCTATCTCTATCATCTATCTATCTATCTATCAATCTATCTATTATCTATCTATCTCATCCATCTATATCTATATCTATTTCATTTTTTAGAATTACATAGAACTGTGAAATATGGTGTCCTTTAATTGGATATTTCACTCTTTGCATGACAAAAGTGAATATTTTCCTTGTTTATATTTAACATCCTTTTTAAAAATTTTATTTTTATTTTGTGTGTATGATTCTGTCTTCATGTTATAAGTGCACCAATGCCATGCAATCCCTACAGAGGCCAGAAGAAGGCATCAGATATCCTGGAACTAACATGACGATGGTTATTAGATGCCATGTGGGTGCTGGGAACCAAACCTGGGTTCTCTGGAAGTAGCAGCCAGTTCTCTTAACGACTGAGGCATCTCTCCGGTCCCTCAAGTTCATTTTTTACTATAGTAAAATTGAGGGAATCTCACTACCATAAACCCAGGGGCTACAAACTATACTTCTTTGTGAGCTTCCTTGCTATAAACTTCTTTATATATGTGATTTAAGTTCAAATATTGAGTTGCATTCACTTGATACTTCAAAGGTAGAGGCCAGTTCCTCATCACACCATGGTGATAACTAATGTGTGGGCTTTGGAAGACCTGAGATTTGTAGCTGTCAGACTCTGTTTCCACATGAGAAGCACAAATGCTATGATGGTCCACTAGTCAGAGTAGGAACTATGTAGTCAGGTAAGAAATGGAAATTTGTCTCTAGTCCATCTTCCAGAAGAAACAGTGAACATTAAAATTCATTGAGTACTTATTTTCTTGTTTCCTGAATGCATATTTGTAAAAGACTTGCTCAACAACCAGTGACTTTCAACAGTGGCTCCCTGAGTCATGAGATGTGGGTCATTGTGGGAGGAAAGGCCAACTGGAGGCTCTACTGCAGTTAGCAGTCCTTAGTAGAACGTCAGATTTAGTGTCATCACTGAAGCTTTAAAAACTTGGGAGCTGTGTTCCTATTGTGTCTCCATTCAGTGTTCCTGTTTGCTGAGTGTAGGATGGAATTTGGAGAGTGAGATAAGATTATCATATATTTAATTAAGTTATGACTGCATTGTAGCTCCTGCCTCAGACCTCTATTTCTCTCTCTTGGGAAAAAAGTCAACATAGTCTTGGCACAGTTCCTCATCTAACAATTTATCTATATCTATTTATTTGTACATGCTTATATATGTAACTAGGTTTATATATACAAAAATCAGATATTTTACTTATGCATCTCCATATAACTATTATCTATTCTATCTATCTATCTATTTATCTATCTATCTCTAAAACTAGAATTATTAGTCAGCACTCACTAGGTAGGGTGTGAAAAACAGATTTCCATTGTAATTTAAATGATATGTACCTCCATTATCTCACCATTTCAAGTGTATTAAGCTAACAACCATCTGTAACCCTAGTTCCAGGGGATCCGACACCATTTTCTGACCTCTGTGGGCACAGCATGACATATGTGCACTTACATCCACGCAGGCAATACACTCATACACATAAAATAAAAATAGTAAATAAAATATTAAAGGAGATCTCCCAAAACCAGCTGAAGCAAACACAGGTAGGTAGGTAGGAGATGGGTGCTTCAGTAAGGCTGACTGTTGATTGACTTAATCTAGTTTATCAGTTAATCCAGTTGTCTTTGGCTTAATTGGCTTTTGTGGCTGTGGGAGGAGAGTTATCCTCCCAGCTGGTATAAAAGGTAGCATTGGGCTGGAGAGATGGCCTAGCGGTTAGGAGCGCTGACCGCTCTTACAGAGGAACCGGGTTCAATCCCCAGCACCCACATGGCGGCTGAGAACCATCTGAAACTCCAATTCCAGGAGAACTCCAGTTCCAGGGGAATCCGACACCCTCTTCTGACCTCCGTGGCATTGCCTCACAAGTGAGGAACCTTAGGAGATGTGTGCTGAGAAACACCTATAAGAATGTTCAAGATCAAAAAAAAAAAAAAAGGTTGAAATGTCCCTCTCTATAACTTAATTCCATGTAACATTCTGAGCCAGTAATCACTGTTTACATTACTTTAATATAGTATACATAATACTACAAAAAGGGTCTGATACCTTAATTAATATAGACTGCAAGGCTTATTTGCCCAATTCTTTTTTAAAAAATACTTTATTATTTTTATTTTACATATATGAGTGTACTGCCTGCATGTAGGTGGGTGCGGCCATGTTGTGCAATACCCACAGAGGTCAGAAGAGGGTGTTGGATTTTCTTGCACTGAAGCTATAGACAATTGTTAGCTGCCATGTGGGTGCTGGGAATTGAACCCAAGTCCTCTGCAAGAGCAGCCAGTGCTCTTAGCCATTGAGCTATCTCTCCATCCTAGACTTACCCAATAATAACTTACAGGATTTTAGAGTGAAAATTAAATTCTAAATTTACTAAGAGGGTTTGTGTTGTTTGTTTTTTAAGTAAGTTTGCAGAAGTCTCTGTGTAGGTCTTCAGAATCTTATTATTACTGACTGAGGCTTTTTAAAAAAGGAGGAGGAGGAAGAGGAGGAAGGAGGAGACAATCATCTAGTAACTCAGACAAGAAAGGTTTATTACTAAAAAACCACGAGGAGCACAGTAGTGTACACTTGTCATCTCGGAGGCTGAGGCAAGAGGAGCACAGTAAGCTCAGGGATTGCTTGGGCTGCACAGTGAGTTCAAGGCCATCCTGGGCCTCACAGTGACACAACACCTCAAAAACTAAATAAAAACATTTATAGTAAAATAATTTTGCATAAGAGGAATCAAATAATTTCAGAGACAGGGTTTAAGAAACATTTCATGGTAATTTGATATGGGAAGTGTCTTAATTTATGTGTACGAGTGTTATGCCTGCATGTATGTTGTGGTGGATAGCTTTAGTGTCAACTTGACACACCTGGGTTGAGGGAGCCTCAACTGTGGAATTGTGTCCATTGGACTGGCCTGTGGCCATGTCTGTGGAGTATTTTCTTGATGGTTGAGTGATGTGGGAGGGCCCAGCCCACTGTGAGTGGTGCCACTCCTGGGCAGTTAGCTCTGTAGTGTATAAGAAAGCAGGCTGAGCATGGGCCAGGGGAGCAAGGCTGTAAGCAGCGTTCCTCCATGGCCTGTGCTTCAGCTCCTGCCTCCAGGTTCCTGCCCTGAGTTCCTATGTTGGGCTCCCTAAGTGATGAACTGTGACCCAAGAGATGTAAGACAAATAAACCCTCTCCTCCCCAAGTTGGTTTTGGTCAGTGTTTTGTCACAGCAAATGCAGAGAACCTGGAATATGTGTAAATGCAGCACGTTGTATAAATGCAGCCTGTTGTGAAAATGTACTACATCGTGTGGTGCCTGCAAAAGACATTAGAGGGCATTGGATCCCTGAAAGAGGAGCTGCTAGCCACCATGTGGGCTGTGGGATTCAAACCTAGGTATTCTGCAAGAAAACCGGTGCTCTTAACTGCTGAATCATCTCATGAGCCCAGGAAGTTTCTTAATTTCTTTGTTTTTTTTTGTTTTTTTTGAGACAGGGTCTCCCTATAGCCCCAGCTGTCCCAGAACTCACTATGTAGAACAGGATGGCCTTGAACTCAGAGATCCACCAGCCTCTGTTTCCTGAGTGCTGGGATAAAAGGTGTGCACCACCACAACCAGCGAAGTTCCTTAATTAAAAAAAAAAAAAAATGATGTCACCAGACTTCAAACTATATTACAGGGCTATAGTCATAAAAACAGCCTGGTACTAGCACAAAAACAGACCTGTTGACCAATGGAACAAAACCGAAGATCCAAACTTGAGCACATACAATTTCAGCCATCTCATATTTGACAAGGGGGCCAAGAAGCCACAATGGAGAAAAGACAGCATCTTCAGCAAGTGGTGTTGGCAAAACTGGATCACCACTTGTAGAAGAATGAAATTAAACCCCTACCTCTCGCCCTGTACAAAAGTCAACTCCAGATGGATTAAAGACCTCAACGTGAAACCCCAAACTCTGAAGGTGATAGAAGAAAAAGTTGGCAGCAGACTACAAGACATAGGCGTAGGAAAAGACTTCCTAAATCAGACAGCAGCTGCACAAGAATTAAGGTCGACAATTGACAAATGGGACCTCATCAAACTCAAAAGCTTCTGTACATCAAAAGAAACAATCAAGGAAGTGAAGAGAAATCCCACAGAGTGGGAGGAAACCTTCACTGCAGATACATCTGACAAAGCATTGATTTCCAGAATATATAAACTACTCAAAAAACAAAGAAAAAAGAAAACAAACGACCCGCTCAATAGATGGAGCAAAGAACTGAACAGAGACTTCACAAGCGAGGAATTAGAGATGTCTGAGAAACACCTCAAGAACTGCTCAACATCACTAATCATTAAGGAAATGCAAATCAAAACCACTTTAAGATATCATCTTACTCCAGTAAGACTGGCTAGGATCAAGAAAACAAATGATACCAAGTGCTGGAGAGGTTGTGGGGAAAGGGGAACACTCATCCACTGCTGGTGGGAATGTAAACTCGTACAGCCACTATGGAAAGCAGTGTGGAGAACCCTTGGAAGACTTGGAATGAACTTGCCACCCGACCCAGCCATACCACTCCTGGGCATGTACCCTCAAGACTTACGCCACCACAGAGATACATGCACGGCCATGTTTATTTCAGCTCTCTTCACAATAGCAAAGAGCTGGAACCAACCTAAATGCCCCTCAACTGACGAATGGATAGAGAAAAATGTGGTACATCTACACAATGGAGTTCTATGCAGCAGTAAAGAAAGATGACATCATGAGCTTTGCAGGAAAATGGCTGGAGCTAGAGGACATCATGCTGAGTAAAGTAACAGTCCCAGAAAAACGAACGACGAATGGTATCCCTCATTTGTGGATGCTAGTGCCAATTACCTAGTTGTATTTCTTGTGCACAGCCCCTAGAGCTTTTGTCCAAGCAGTTGGGAGTGATGCATATTGGAAACAACAACAGAAAGGACTGTATTGAAGAACTGACTGAAACGGTGAACTTCTGCTCAAAACAGTAAACTTCCACATGGAGAATATTGAGAAAGACTGAGAAAGAGATGAAAAGCATGTTTGGCAGAATGCATGAGCTCTGGTGGGTGGGGGAATGGGGGGGACATGGGTCTAGATTTGATAATCTTGTACAAAATATATATTAAAAAAATAAATAAAAATGCAAAAAACAGATGTCATTATTACTTTTGCCCATACTATTCCAGTTCCAGGGGATCCTGACACCCTCTTCTGTCTTCTTCAGGCACTGGAAATGTCACGAGTGCAGTTACATACATGCAGCCATAACACTCATACTCATACAAATAAAAATAATTTTAAAAGCCTCCTTGCTCCAAGAGATACTCCAAGTCATATTAAAACTCTTGTCATTTTCTAGGTTTTTAGAGATTATGTTTTGAAGTTGATTTGATCATGTAACATCTGCCTAAATTAAAATTCAAGAACCTAAGGAGACGAAGATGACACAAGCAGTACAAGCTCTCCACAACAACTCGAACCTCTGTCTTCTTACACTCCACAAAGACACAAACCTTTGTCTTCACACACTCCACAACAACTTGAACCTCTGTCTTCACACACTCCACAATGACACGAACCTCTGTCTTCACACACTCCACAATGACACGAACCTCTGTCTTCACACACTCCATAATGACACAAACCTCTGTCTTCACACACTCTACAACGACACAAACCTCTGTCTTCACACACTCTTCAATGACATGAATCTGTCTTCTTACACTCCACAATGACACGAACCTCTGTCTTCACACACTCTACAATGACATGAACCTCTGTCTTCTTATACTCCACAACGACACAAACCTCTGTCTTCACACACTCCACAATGACACGAACCTCTGTCTTCACACACTCCACAACAACTTGAACCTCTGTCTTCACACACTCCACAACACAAACCTCTGTCTTCACACACTCTACAATGACAGGAACCTCTGTCTTCTTACACTCCCTTTTAATTCCGGTAACAACGCTGTTTTTTGTTTGTTTGTTTGTTTGTTTGTTTGTGTGTGTGTGTGTGTGTGTGTGTGTGTATATGGCTTTTTTTTTTTTTTAAAGACAGGGTTTCCCTATAGTCCCAGCTGGGCTGGAACTCACTAAGTAAAGCAGTCTGGCCTTGAATTCATAGACAGACAGCTGCCTCCTCTGCCTCCTGAGTGCTGGGATTAAAGGCATGCACCATCAAACCTGGCTAAACACTGAGTTGATTTTTTTTTTTTGTCTTTTCAGACAGGGTCTCCCTGTAGCCCCAGCTGGCCTGGACTCACTCCGTGACTTAGACCACGTGGGCCTTGAACTCACAAAGATCCGCCTGCCTCTGCTCCCGAGTGCTAGGATTAAAGGCGTGCGCCTAAGAGCTATCCACAGGCTGTACTGGCTGAGCTATCTCTCCAGCCCCCAGAACAAGGGTCTTCATGAAAACATTGTCTTTTACCCAATAACCCAGTCTCTTGGAGTGCATAGTAAATTTGTGACTATTTAGAAATGTATTAATTAAAACAATTTTGTCCATAAAACAGCAAAATCTGCAAATCTGTTTTATTAGTGGCACCATAAAAAAAGAGAAGTCATGGCAGAGTATGAGTGGGGCAGTGTGTCAGCTTTTCCTAGGTGTCACACCAACAACTCCTGTAAAGTTGTTATTTCCTAGGACATATCTTTTATTTCAAAGATTATTATTTTAATACTCTGCTGAATTACTATTGCACATAATATTAAGGCCAATATCTCCATTAGTTTAAAGGAATCCCTTTTCTCACCAAGTTGAAAACTTGAAGTACCTTTGTAGAACTGCTTTCCTCTCTCTCTCTCTCTCTCTTCTCTCTCTCTCTCTCTCCTCTCTCTCTTTGGTGTTTTTGAGAACAGGGTCTCCTGTAGGCCCCAGCTGTTCTGGGAAACTCATTGGTAGACCAGGCTGGCTTGAACCTTAACAGAGATCCCCTGCCTTTGCTTCCTGAGTGCTGGGATTTAAAAGGCGTGCACCACCATGCCCAGGTTCCTCGTCTTTTTACATTTAATAGATGTGTGACAAAGCTAGATTTTACTGAATCTTAGATGAACTCCAACCTCAGCTAACTACTTTGTGTTACAAATCTATAGTGAAATCAAGGCTTGTTCTGCAGCTCAAATACAAATTCTTGATGACCTCTTATACCATGAAGTAGGAAATATTAAAAATTTATGCTTATTCCCACATTTAAATTATTGAATTAATAAAATTTCAATCTCTACCACAAGGCTGCCTAGACTCTGAAGCTCTTTTTGGTTCTAGATTTTTTTTTTCCCCAATTTTACCTTTAAGTAGTTTAAAGATAATTCTTTTCTCATATACACTTTTAAAATGTGGCAGAATCTTGTAACTAGAGTACTGATACTGGCTATTTAGATAATAGTCCATTGTCCAATATTTCTGTTTCTCTTTAAAACTGGTCCTTTATTGTTACCTGATCCTGTGTTTGGCTACTTTATGCCCTGTTATAATAAAAAAAAAAAAAAATCAGGCTGTTTAATACTCCATAGGTATTCAATAATTTGATATGTATTTTAGTATTTTCTTTTTATTTAAATAAAATTCATGTGAGATATCATGATGGGCACTTGTGATCCTAGCACTTGGGAGGCAGAGGCAGGAGGATCAGGAGTTCAAGTCCAGTCTCTGCTACATAGTTATCAGCCAGCCAGAACTACATGAGACCCTATCTCAAAAAACAAAAATGAATGATGAATGACTATTAATAACACAGAATAAAATTCATCAAACAGCTTCTTTAACTTGTAGATGTGAAGGTGGAAATCAGAAGAAACTGTTCTTTTTTTGTAAATGAGCCCAGCTTGACCTGGACTACTAATGTAGATCCTGGCTAGTCTCCACATGCACAGAAAGTACCGGATATGCCACCCGACTCTACTCCCTAGCATCCGGGAATTAAAGGCGTCCCACCACACTCTGATATCAGGACTGGCTTATTTCCTTCCTGAGACCACAAGACTGGTTCAATTCCTATAGGTGTATGTGTGTTAGACTTTAGAAGATCTGGCCTTGATTTTTGTATCTTTTGATTCTTTCAAAATCTGCTTTATTAAGATATCATTTACCATATAATGAATTAAGCCTGTTCGGTAACTGCTTTGCATGGATAGTGCGGTATAAGTTTGACTAAGCTGGTTAGATCCTGTATCACCGTCAAAATCAATGGATGAGCATCCTATTGCCTAGAAGTTCTCCTTCGTGGCACCCCTTTGCAGTCAGAGTATCCATGACTTAGCCCTCCTTCGCATCTGTAGATTAGGTTTTTAGCATCCCTGTATTAAAAAAAATTTTTTTCTTTTTTTATTGTTTTATAGATAGATAGATAGATTTGATGGCTCAGCTGTTAAGATTGCTTGCTGCTCTTGCCGAGGATCCCAGATTGAGTCTCAGCAGTCACATGGCAGCTAGGCACCGTCTTTAACTCCAGTTCCAGGGGAATCCGAACCCTCTTTGACGCTCCGAGGCAATTTGCACAACACAGGTTGCACAAACCTAAACCTATGCAGACAATACATTCATACACCTGCATAAAAATAATAAATAAAATTAAAAAAAAACTTAAAAAGTGACTTCACTGGATTATTTACAGTCTTTTTAATTTTTTCATCGGATTCATTCCCTGTTTTTTACAATGTTAAGGGTTCACAGCACCTACGCGCCTTCTGCTGTCTACAGTGATCTTTTTATCTCTGAGGTTGCCTAGGAAAGGTATTACCTGCAATTGATAGTTAAGAAAACTCAGGTACAGATATTACTTGGGCTCAGCAGTTACTTAGGACCAGGGGAATTCTTGCTTTTGCAAATGAGCTCAGAAACCCTTTTGAGGGGGATGAAAATGTTTTGATTTGGATGTATCTGTGGGTTTTAGCATTAAATTAGTTTGCTTCATCTCTTTCATCTCTGGTGTATTAGGTTCTGATGAATTAATAAGGATGGAAATTAAAGGTTTAAGGTTTATGCTTGATTCCTGAATCACTCTCCCCTCTCCGCCCTCCCCCCATTTTAAATGACCTGGTCAAAAGTTTTAAACCCATTAAGATCCCTTTAATAAAATTAATTTTCTTCGGTGTTTGGGCCTGGAGAGATGGCCCAGCGTGTTGAGAGCACCGACTGCCTCTTATAGATGGACCTGGGTTCAAAATCCCAGCAGACCCACATGTAGCTAAGAACCGTCTTAAAAAAGCCGGGTGTATGGACTGGTGCACTGCCTTTGATCCATAATCTCTGGATGCAGAGGACGGCCAGGGGGAAAAATAAACAATAAAATATTAAAAAAAAAATCAGAGCCTGGGCGTGGTGGACACGCTTTTAATCCTGCACTTGGGCGGCAGAGGCAGGCAGATCTTTGTGAGTTCAATGGCCAGCCTGGTCTACAATGTGAGTTCCAGGACAGCTGGGGCTTACAGGGCAGACTTGTCGTCGAAAAAGACAACAAAAAAAAAAAAAAAAAAAATCAAAACATCAGTGTTTAGCCAGGTTTGATGGTGCATGCCTTTAATCCCAGCACTCAGGGAGGCAGAGCGGCAGCTGTCTGTCTATGAATTCAAGGCCAGACTGCTTTACTAGTGAGTTCCAGCCAGCTGGGGGACTACTAGGGAAACACCTGTCTTTAAAAAAAAAAAAAAGCATATACATACACACACACAACACACAACACAACAACCAACAAAACAAACAAACAAACAAACCAAACAAACAAAAAACACGCGTTGTACCGCGACTATTAAAAGGGAGTGTAAGAAGACAGAGGTTCCTGTCATTGTAGAGTGTGTGAAGACAGAGGTTTGTGTTGTGGAGTGTGTGAAGACAGAGGTTCAAGTTGTTGTGGAGTGTGTGAAGACAAGGTTCTGTGTCTATTGTGGAGTGTGTGAAGAACAGAGGTTGTGTCGTTGTGGAGTATAAGAAGACAGAGGTTCATGTCATTGTAGAGTGTGTGAAGACAGAGGTTCGTGTCATTGTGGAGTGTAAGAAGACAGATTCATGTCATTGAAGAGTGTGTAAGACAGAGGTTTGTGTCGTTGTAGAGTGTGTGAAGACAGAGGTTTTGTTGTTCATTATGGAGGTGTGTGAAGACAGAGGTTCGTGTCACTTGTGGAGTGTTGTGAAGACAGAGGGTTCAAGTTGTTTGGAGTGTGTGAAACAAAGGTTTGGTGTCTTGTGGAGTGTAAGAAGACAGAGGTTCGAGTTGTTGTGGAGAGCTTGTACTGCTTGTGTCCATCTTCGTCTCCTTAGGTTACTTTGAAATCTTTAATATTTAGGCAGATGTTACATGAATCAAATCAACTTCAAAACATAATCTCTTAAAAACCTAAGAAAATGACAAGAGTTTTAATATGACTTGGAGTATCTCTTGGAGACAAGGGGCTTTTAAAATTATTTCTTTCTTTGTTATGAAGTATGAGTTGTTATGGCTGCATTATGTAACTGCACTGTGTGACATTTCCGTGCCGCTGAAGAAGACAGAAGGCGGGTGTCGAGATCCCTGGAACTAGGATATATGGCAAACGAATAATGACATCTGTTTTTTTGCATTTTTATTTTTTTTTCATAATATAATTTTGTACAAGAGTATCAAATCTTAGACCCGTGATCCCCCCTCATTCCTCCCACCCCACCAGAGCTCATGCATTTGCCAAACATGCTTTTCATCTCTTTTCTAGTCTTTCTCCAATATTTTCTCTGTGGAAGTTTAAGCTGTTTCTTGAGCAGAAGTTCACCATCGTCAATCAGTATTCATGACTGCAGTCCTTTCTGTTGTTGTTTCCAATATGCATCACTTTCCACAAGAAATATTTATAGTTGGGTTATTGGTGCTAGCATGTACAGATGAGGGTTACCATTCCTCGTTTGTTTTTATGAGGGATACCATTCGTCCGTTCGTACTTTTCTTAGAACTGAGTTACTTTACGTGCGCAGTGATGTCCATCTCTGGCTCCAGCTATTTTTGTCAAAGCTCATGATGTCATCTTTCCTTCCTGCTGCATAGAACTCCAATTGTGTAGACTGGTATTCCACCATTTTGTCTACTATCACTCAATCAGCTTGAGTTGGGCAATTTGTGGTTGTTATATACCAAGCTTCCTTGCTCTTGGTGAAGAATACTGAACACCTACAGCTAATAGCCAGTGCATGTATCTTTGTGATGGGGTGAGTCTTGGGGGTACTTGCCCTTAGGAGCTGGTATGGTTTGGTCGGGTGGCAAGTTCATTCCAAAGTCTTCCAGGGATTCTTCACACTGCTTTTGTCCATAGTGATTATACATTCCACCTACGAGTTCATGTGTGACATGGAAGGATGAGTGTCCTCTTTCCCCACAACCTATCTCCAGCACTTGGTATCCATTTGTTTTCTTGATCTCCTAGCCAGATTTATTGGAGTAAAATGAATATCTTTAAAGTGGTTTTGATTTGCATTTTTTTTTTTTTTTTTTTTTTTTTTTTTTTTTTTTTGTATTTTTATTTTTTTTTAAATTTATTTCTGTATGTGAATAAATGTACTGTCTACATGATACGGTCTGTGCCACCGCGTTATGTTGTGAGCAATGCCCTGGCCGGAGGTCAGAAGAGGGTGTTGGATTCCCGGAACTGGAATTCTCCCTGGAATTTGGAGTTTTCAGGACGGTTATCTCATGCATGGCGTTGTAGATGCATAGGGGAATTGAACCTGGGGTCCTCTGTAAGTAGCAGTCAGTCGCTCTGGACTGCTAAGGTAGGCCATTGGTCTCCAGCCCAGATCTTGAACATTCTTATAGGTGTTTCTCAGCACACATCTCCTAAGGTTCCTCACTTGTGAGAGTCTCTGTTCAGCTCTTTTGCTCTTTGCTCCATCTATTGAAATGGTCATTTGTTTTCTTCTTCTTTGTGTTTGAGTCAGTTTAATATATTCTGAAATTCTTATGACTTTGCGTCACAGATGTTTCTGCAGTGAAGGTTCCCTCCCCCTCTGTGGGATTTCTTTCTTTACTCGCTCTGATTGTTTTTTTGATGTACAGAAGCTTTTGAGTGTTATGAGGTCCCACTTGTCAGTTTTTGTCCTTATTTCCTGTTTAGCTGTTGTCTGATTTAGAAGTCTTTTCCTAGTGCCTATGTCCGTAGTGTAGTCTGCTGCAACTTTTTTTTCTATCGCCTTCACAGTCATTAGGGTTTCACGTTGAGGTCGTTTGATCCATCTGGAAGTTGACTTTTGTACAGGGCGAGAGGTAGGGGTTTAATTTCATGTTTCTACAAGTGGTGTGTAAGGTTCCCAGTTTTTTGCCAGCACTGTATGCTGAAGATGCTGTCCTTTTCTCCATTGTGGCTTCTTGGCCCCTTGTCAAATATGAGAGTGGCTGAAATTGTATGTGCTCAAAGTTTTGGGATCTTCGTTATTGTGTTCTCATTGGTCACAGGTCTGTTCTTGTGCTAGTACCAGGCTGTTTTTTAATGACTATACGCCCCTGTAATATATGTTGAAGTCGTGGTTGACATCTATTTTTTTTTTTTTTTTTATTAAGGAACTTCGCTGGTTGGTGGTGGTGCACACCTTTTATCCGAGCACTCGGGAGGCAAAGGCAAATGGATCTCCATGAATTCAAGACCACTGTGGGCTACAGAATGAGTTCCAACCCAGCTGGGACCACAGGGAAACCCTATCTCAAAAAAACCCAAAAAAAAACAAAGAAAATTATAGAAACAGGACTTCCCTGGGCCTCATGAGGGATTGATTCATGGCAGTTTTGAGCACCGGTTTACCAATTGGCAAGAATATTCCTAGGTTTGTTATCCCAGCAGCCCACATGGTGTGCTAGCATGCTCTTCTTTCAGGGATTCCAATGCCCTCTAATGCTCTTCTTGCTAGGGCACCGAACACGATTGCTACTTTTCACCGACAGGCCTGGCATTTGGATACAAAACACGTGCATGCATTTACACATTATTCCCAGGTTCCTCTTGCATTTGCTTGACAAAACTGTCCAAGAAACAAACTTGGGAGGAAAGGGGTTATTTGACCAACATCTCTTGGGTCACAGTTTAATCTTACTTAGGGAGCCCAACCTAGGAACTCGAGGGCAGGGAACCTGGAGGCAAGGAGCTGAGGCACAGGACATGGAAGAGAATCGTAGCTTAACAGGGCCTTGGCTCCCCTGGCCTGCTCAGCCCTGCTTTCTTAATACATTCTACAGCAGCTACACTGCCGCCAGGAGTTTGGCACCAGCACTCCACAGTGAGGACTTTGGGCCCTCCCACATCACTCAACCAACAGTCAATTACTCCAACAGACATGCCACAGGCCAGTTCCAATGGACACAAATTCAACAGTTGAGGCTCCTTCAACTCAGGTGTGTCAAGTGTGACACTAAAGCTATCCCCACAACATCACATGCAGGCATAACACTCGTACACATCACTTAAGACACTTCACCCCATAATACAAATTACATCATGAGATGTTGCTATAAACCCTGTCTCTGTAACATTCATTGTGATTCTCTTTATATAGCTAATAATTATTTATTTTAACTACAGTAGAAGTGATTTTTATTTTAGTTCTTGAAGGAGTGTTGTGAGATCACTGTGCAGGCCCAGGATGGGCCATTTGCCCAACTCACTGTGGCAGCCCAAGAATCCCTGAGCTTACTGTGCCCTCCCTCTTGCAATCCAGCCCCGAGAATGACAAGTGTAAGACACCACTGTGCTCTACGTGAGTTTGTTTAGTAATAAAAAGTCATTCGGTTGGAGCTTTCTTAGTCTGGAAGTGTACTACGAATGTTGGTCTCTCCTATCTGCTCACTCTCCGATCGCTCTCCTCCTTTTTTCTTAAAAAAATGCCTCAATTGTCAGCTATAATGAAGGATGTTCTGAAGGACCTAATCACGCAGCTTTCTGCAATAGGCTACTTAGAGGAAACAAGTATCATACAAACCCTCGTTATAAATTATAAGAATTTTAATTTTCACTCTTAAAATGCCCTGTAGAGGTTTTATAGGTAAGTCTAGGGATGGAGAGAATAGTCAATAGCTAAGAGGACGCAACCTGGCTGCTACTTTTTGGCAGAGGGACTAGATGGTGTTTCAATTCCCGCCACCCATTTGTGTATATTAGTTTTCATGGCAAAGCTATACAATTGTGTTCTATAGCTCATGTGCATAGAAAATCTCATTCACCCGTCTTCTGACCTCTGTGGTACACACACATGCTCACACAAAAACACACACACAAAAAAAAAAAAAAAAATATGTAAAATAATAAAATATATAAACGTATTTTAAAAAAGAATTGGGCAAATAAGCCTTGCAGTCTATATTAATTAAGGTATCAGACCCTTTTTGTAGTATTATGTATACTATATTAAAGTAATGTAAACAGTGATTACTGTGCTCGAATGTACATGGATATAGTTATTGAGAGGGTATCATTTCATATCCTTTTTTTTTTTTTTTGTCTTTTTTAAAGTACAGGGTCTCCTTGTAGCCACCAGCTGTCCTGACCACTCTGTAGAACAGGCTGGTCCTGAAACTCAACAAAGATCTTGCCTGCCTCTGGCCTCCTGAGTGCTGGGATTTTATAAAGGTTGTGGCTCCACATACCCGGCTCATCAACCTAAAAGTGAGTTGAAGTCTATCTTACAATTTTTTTTATGTATATTAGAATANTTAAGCTTTAAAAATTAATTTTTTTCGGGTTGTTGGGCCTGGAGAGATGGCCAGCGTTTGAGAGCACCGATGCTCTTATAGAGGAAACCTGGGTTAAAAAATCCCAGCAACCACATGTAGCTAAGAACTCGTCTTAAAAGCCGGGTGTGTGGCTGGTGCATGCCTTTGATCCCTATCTCTGGAGGCAGAGGCAGGCGGGGAAAAAATAAAAAAAAATATTAAAAAAAAAATAGAGGGGGTGGTGGACAAACGCTTTTAATCCGCACTTGGGCAGGCAGAGGCAGGCAGGATCTTTGTGAGTTCAATGGCCAGCCTGTCTACAATGTGAGTTCCGGACAGCTGGGGCTTACAGGGCGACCTTGTCGTTGAAAAAAGACAAAAAAAAAAAAAAAAAAAAAAAAAAAAAAAAAAAAAAAAGAGAAGCTGGGTTAGGTTCTAAGCACCGATTGTGCACACACATCCCAGCTCTGGGGATCCAACACCTCCTTCTGAACTCCAAGGGCACCTGACCTCACAGGTGCAAATACATACACATACAAAATAAATAAATAAATAAATAAATAAATAAATAAATAAATAAATCTTAAAACAGAGCCTTGTTCTGAATGTGCTCTCTCTCTCCTATCTCTACATACCACTTTGCTACTTCACAAACTGTGTCCATAATAAACCTATTAGAGGGTTTTCTTATGAACAGTGAGTGTGTGCTATATAAACTTAGACCATACCCCTGATAAACCTTATTTTCTTCACATAATCAGGGTCCTATAATCTACTTACAACTTCATGGCAACTGTATTTCTTAGTTACTATTAATAGACAGGGGCCCTATCTCAATTAGGAATATTCAAAACACAACTTCAAATCTGTTTAGGGGAATGCAACTGTTTAAATCCAAAAGATATTTATTCTCACTGTACAGTATTTCTAATGAAAAAGTATAATCAATGCTGAAGTAATTATAACCCAGGGCATCTAAGAATTCCTAATTCAACTGGTAAAGAGAAAACATCTGGGCCTATCAAGCGTAGCACGTCAGGCTAGCTGTGAAATATGCTTACTGCATAACCACAGGAAATAAATTCCACATTTACATGAAATGCCACTCCCAACCAGCAACCAGTTCCCCTCAATTTTTTTTTTCTTGTTATCTTCAAGGAAGAAGTATGTCTGTGGCCAAGATCGTACTGTCCATTAAACTGAATAATGGACTATTTGGCAAGCCAGAAATTGGCTCCATCACCACAGCATAACAAAGGAAGAGAAAGCAAACTGGAGTTGGCTTCTATAGTGCCCCATTCCTTAAATCATTGAGTGGAGCTGAAAGCCCAGGGCAGGGAAAGGTAAAACATGTGGTCAGCCAAGAGTACGCAAATGCAGTACGGCCACCAAAGGGAAAACAAGCATCTAACAGTTCAGCCTAATGCTTTTGCTTACTTGTTGATGGAGGAGGGGATAGAGGCTACATTTTAAGAAGAAAATTAAGAATTCAGGTTAATACCTGTCTGTATGGTTATTTTTCTTTGGGGGGTTATGGAGGAAAGTCAACCTGCCTTAAACTTTTCTGTGCTCTCCTACTGCAGATGGAACGACCTAGTATTCCAGACAAAAACTTCAATCAATTATAAAGACACCTGAGTGATAATAACAGCATTTTTACACTTTACTGAAAAGCCTTAGTAGCCCAACAGTTGAGAAAAATCTATCCAAAGTGAAATCTGATGAGGTTAGACACTCTTCAATGTCATACTGCTATCTGTTCACAGGATAAATGGAGACCCTGAGACATAAAGTCACACCATAATTCGACCCTTTCTCCTTCAAGAGAATGTCAGGGGTTTTTGGTTCTGTTCTGTTTTGTTTTTAGACAAGATCTCCCTGTAGCCCCAGCTGGCCTGGAACTCACTTTATAGACCAGGCTGGTATCAGTCTCACAGAGATCTTGAGTGCTGAGATTAAAGGTGTCCACTACCACACCAGGGCTGGAAGATGACAAATTTAAGGCCAGCCTGGACTACAAAGGGAGACCCTGTGTCCAAAAGTAGATAAATAAGTAAAGGTATAGTCACCTTGTGTTACACATCCATATACATTTATTCACACAGTTCTCAACTCAAAATGGTTTTCTTTTGCTGATCTTTAAATCAATTCAGCAGCTACATCTGCTCCTTCGTACAATTCAAGATTCGACTGATCTGAAATTATCTCTGAACCCCCAAACTAGGTCAGTACCAGAATTTTTCAGATTTCGTTGGTGTGCTAAGCAATTAATAGCCCTCAAATATGTGCATATCCTAAGCCTCAAACCCCCTGAAAAAAATGTTATTTTACATGCCATATGAGACTTTACAAACATGGTTAAAGTTAAAGGCTTTAAAGATGAAGATTTTACATCCTCCTCCAGGAATACCTAAGTGGGCCCAGTCTAATCTAATCCTGTAAAATCAAAGTCTTTTTCAGTTGTAGAGAACCAGAGAAACGACAGCCTAAGATGAACTGGACCCTCTCTTCTAGTGTTGAAGGGGAAAGAGTTGAGGGGCCTTTCCTACAGAAAGGTGTCCTATAGAAATCAGAAAAGGCGGGTTGGAGAGATGGCCTAGCGGTTAAGAGCGCCGACCGCTCTTACAGATTCCCCGGAATTCAAGATCCCAACTCAGCCCAAATGGGCGGCTTCGAACCGATCTGCAACATTCCAAGTCCAGGCGATCTCCAGTTGCCAGGGGGTGAGCCGAGACCGAACTCTTCTGCCATGCGCGAGCGTTTGCACGACACGGGTGCACACACTGTGCAAATGCGACAGTACATTCATACACATACAGAAAAAATAAAAATTAAAAAAAAAAAAAAGAAAAAAGAGAAAATCAGAAAAGGCTGGGGGAGATGTTTTTCATGGCCTAGCGGTTTTAAGAGCGGCCGACCGGCTCTTGCAGGTTCGTCCCCAGCACCCACATGGCGGCCGAGACCATCTGAAACTCAAATTCCAGTAGAACTGGCTTACCATATCCCGGGGAATCTGGACCCGCATTACGACAGCGTCCGCTGCACTGCACGGACACGGGTGCACACACGGTTACATGCAACAGTACATTCATACACATACAGAAATTAAAAAAAAAATTTTTTTTAATTGAAAAAAAAAAAAAATCAGAAAAGGCAAAGGAAGCATCGTTTCCTAAGAGTGGGCAGAGACCACCACCAGCCGGACACCTTCCACTTGGTCCCTGCCAGGCTTCTGACCTATTATAGACTTAGAAAATAACACATTTGTTATTAAGCCACTAAGCTGTGATCATTTGTTAAAGAGAAAGTGAGGGGGGGAGGGAGACAGAGAGACAGAGACAGACAGACAGAGAGACAGACAGAGACAGAGACAGACAGAGAGAGAGAGACAGAGAGACAGACAGAGACAAAGACAGACACAGACACAGAGACAGAGAAAACAAGAAAAGCTTGTTGGGAATTAGTTTAGTTGTAGAGTGCTTGCCCGACTTGCACAAAGCCCTGGGTTCCATCCAGGGCACTGCATAACCTTGCCATGGTGGTGTATGGTGGTATACACCTGTAATCCCAGGATCTGGGGTGGAGGCAGAAGAACCAACTTTCAAAAGTTGTCCTCTGGGGACTGGAGAGATGGCTCAGCAGTTAAGAGCACTGACTGCTCTTGTAGAGGACCCAGGTTTGGTTCCCAGCACCCACATGGTGGCTAACAAACCATCTGTAATGCCAGTTCCAGGAGACCTGACATCTTCTTCTATCCTCTGATGGTACTGCATGATATGGGTGCTCTTACACACATGCAGGCAATACACTGATACACATAAAAAAATAAAATATTAAAAGAAGTTGTCCTCTGACCCTCATACATGCCATGACACATGCACGTTCTGTCCCATCCCACCCCTGCCAGTAAGTACAGAAATGTAAAAACAATTTTTTCAAATCTGCATTTCCCTGCTTCATATCAGATATATTTTAATAGCACATGTTGTCATTAAGAACATCTTTTTAGTTCTATCATTTCCAAGATATTGTAGGACTTTTAACTCAGTTGTCCTAAGTATTAGACAAACTTAATTAGTATTGAAGGTTTCATTTTTTGAATCAGGATTTATAAATATTTAGAAGTACCAAAACACTATTTTACAACCCTCTAAAAATGACATTATTTTCCTCTTATAGAGACAGTCAGCACTGGGCTCACACTGCCTGCTGCAGCTTGGTGGGTACTGTAGCACTCATTAAGTGCCTTACAAGCACCACAGTATTTTTTTTTTTTTGATGTTTTTGAGACAGGGTCTCCCTGTAGCCAGCTGCAGCTGTCCTGGAACTCACTTTGTAGATCAGGCTGGCCTTGAACTCACAGAGATCTGCCTGTCTCTGCCCCCCAAGTGCTGGGATTAAAGGCGTGCACCACCATGTACCACAGTATTTGT
Organism: Rhizomys pruinosus; assembly: GCA_009823505.1. Taxonomy (NCBI): domain Eukaryota; kingdom Metazoa; phylum Chordata; class Mammalia; order Rodentia; family Spalacidae; genus Rhizomys; species Rhizomys pruinosus. Next base: position 116,369 of record VZQC01010633.1, on the reverse strand, counting down.
AATGATCCCATGGAGCTGATTCCATGTATTTATTACCCCTGAAATTGCACAGGGAAGAATGGAGACTCAGGCATTAGTATCTTACTTAAGATTAATTTACACGGCTTATAAAGAATAAAGCTGGAAATTCTAGCAACAGTTCATTAGTAAAAGGTAAATTTCTCAAATCAACATCTAAATAGCTTATTCTCCAAATCAAAAGTGGAATTTGGGGAAAATCAGCCTTCCCAGTCAACAAAGAACTTTCAGAGCAACAGGCTCCCATGAAGACATGACAATGGCTATTCTAAAATATCAAAAAGGGCGCTGGGGATGTAGCTCTGTGACAGTTTTTTACACAGCATTCATGAAGTTCAACCCCTGGCAGTAAAATAAAACCAAAAAGTGGCATCATGTTACAAAATAAGAAAAGGTATTCTAGCCAATATAACAACTTTCTTGGGATCTTATAAAATACAGTTTCTGCCAGACGTGGTGGCACACGCCTTTAGTCCTAGCACTTGGGAGGCAGAGGCAGGCGGATCTTTGTGAGTTCAAGGCCAGCCTGGTCTACAGAGTGAGTTCCAGGACAGCTGGGGCTACAAGGAGACCCTGTCTCGAAAAGACCAAAATAATAATAATAATAATAATAATAATAATAATAATAATAATACAGTGTCCCAGATGAGGACGGTCTGTACATCACTCGCCCGTGTGCTGGAGGCGCTCTCACATCAACTACTGCTTCCATTCTTTAGGACACAAGGTCGATAGACCCTAACTTTAGCCTCATTCTGTGACTTAAGATGGATTCCATCATGAACTTGAAGGATTTTAGAGGATGTCATGTAAAGATGTGATGCCCTGAGAAGCTGGTTACTTTACATTAAAAACACTTGCAGGGCAACAGGTGCTAGAAAAGGCTTTGCTCTGAAATCACAATCACAGGACGACTAAGAACCTCACAAGATCAAGCCTGTAGACAGACATGCGCTCACAGAAAGAGGGGATGGGGAGGACCCCTAGCCCCACGCTTGAGATTCTAGCACTCATTTCTTCTTGCTTAACTCCCTTCTCCCTTTGCCTGCACATAATCCTGCCCAGCTGCATGTGGTCTTGGAAGGTGCTAGAATGAATGGACAAGAGGTAGAAGGTTAACTCAACGGAGGGAAGTCATGCCTATGCTAATTGGAACTTTTCATTAATGTAGCATTTTGAAGTCACTTAGGCTCCTGTAAGTAATCCCTCATCTCCAGTAAGCTTAAGGCAAACAACCTACTCTACTTGCTTTGGGTTAGGCACATAGCCCTGCTCTAATAATACACATGGCAGTCTAAGACCCTTACCTGAATATACTATGCACACACACCTCTCTGAAGGGAGTAAATTTCTCCTCTCTTTAACAACTATTAAACTCGAGACAGATTACTCTAGTTATGGCCAGTTATGAAAATAGGAGGCTAAACCAGCCTGAACTGGTTTTCAGTGTATAAAGAGTAAGGCAAACTATGCCCTGTAAGTGAATTTTTAGGGCTAATCTTTTATTTACCATCTTATGGTTGTGTATGATTGGGCAAGCAAACAATTACAATTAGATGCATCATGGGAAAGGACATTCCAAGTGAAGAAATGGTCAATCAGAATAGAGAGCCACTAAACTATGACCCCAGTAACTAAACTGCCCCTTCCTTTTCCCCTCATAGAGAAGCCTCGGACAATAACCTGGGTCCTTGAGTTCCTTGATGCATGTGATATGTTGTCGATCTTGAGTCTGTACTGTCACTTTGAATAAAATTTCCTTGCTATTTCTGCAATCCATGTGACCCTTTTTTTCAATTCCTTCATTTTATTTTTTTTTTAGTTTTTTTTTTTCATTGATGGTTTGTGTATTTCATACATCATTTTCCAATTCAGTACAGGCATATTTCCCTCCCCCCCCATCCCACCCAATTCCTTCATTTTAAAAAATATTTTATTACTTAAAATTTTTTTATTACTTTTATTTTATATGTTTGAGTGTTTTGCCTGTATGCATGTAAGTGCACCTGTGTTGTACAATGCCCATGGAGGTTAGAAGAGAGTGTCAGATCCCCTGGAACTGGAGCTACTGATTAGCTGCCATGTGGGTGCTGGGAACTGAACCCAGGTCTTCTGCAAGAGCAGCCAGTGCTCTTAACTGCTGAGCCATCTCTCCAACCCCTCAATTCCTTGATTAAGAGGCCAAAAACTTGGAAATTCTAGGACCAAAACCTGATCACAGTGAACAAGTCAAACAAACTCATTGGTTCACTAAGGCAGACTTGGACGAACTGTTTCTTTGTCTGTCACTTCTGCCCTCTCTGGGGTGAACAAATGTTTGTTTTCATCCCCCCAGGAAAAAAAAGTACAACTGTCTTCAATGCTCGCTCTCTCTCTGAGATTCCATTAACCAGGGAAGATGACTAAGGAACACCTCCACACCAGGGCAGGCATATGCCACAGTCCACTCTTGAGTCCATTCAGCTTCCACAGAGAACCACTTACAAACCAGTGTCAGTTCTCCAGCCTCAACCCCAATTGTTCACATTCCCCTTCTTCTCCCTTGAAAAGACGATACAAATTTCTAATCTCGTCGGATTTGGAGGTAATATGGTAATACAGACAAACCTCCTACGTGTTAAATTTCAGTGTTTTGCTGCTGTTAATCTGTCCAGTGTCCATGCATTTCAGCCAACATCAGAGGACAGAGGGGATGTTTCTCTCACTCTTGCACTCAAAACTCTTACTCAATACCTCTGGTGCTTCTCACTATTAATGGTTAGCATTTAAACAGGCTTAAATTTGGATTGCAAAACATTAGCAGTATTGATTTTTACACTTCACTAATTACTATGAAATCTTAAATCAGTTCATTAGTTCTCTGGTCCTTGGCTTTCTTTCTCATCCATAAAATAAGAAAGTTGGTTTAGCTAAAGCCTAAAAGCTGGCATTTCCTCATTCTGGCATTCTTAGATGGCACTAATCTTCATATCCTGCCTGGTACTCTAGTCAGTCCAAGATAACTAGTAGATTAGAAAGAACCAAGGCATAGTTGAAAAGCTTTTGAGGGGCTGTTTGAAACCTAGCTCCATCACTAACGAGATCCCAGGCCTTGGGTGCCCTGTCTCCAATGTAGGAGAGAAATAGCTATAATCTATGGGTTTTGTGAGGACTACAGTATAAAATACATTTGAGTACTACATCAGGGGCTTGCGGGGGAGGCTGAGTCAAAGGCAAGGTGCACAAAGGCCTGTTTCTTGATCAGTGAGCCTAATCCATCCACAGACAAGAGGAACAGACTGCTATCGTAACTATATTCCAATTTCTCTAGGTGACAGAGATGTTACATGCCATTTCTTTTATATACTAGAATACAGCGGCATCTATGGATATGTAACAAAAAGTCCTTTAGAGAATGTTCTCAAGGGGACAAAGGATGGGTTCTTTATTAGGGAAAACTCTGGCTTGTAATTAGTTTGTATTACCAATTATCTTTTTGAATAATCTCTCTGGACTACTTTTGTTAGTGAGGCATAAATTCTTCTCTTCAGAAATACAAAAAAACCTCTGTGCTGTTATTCTAATTTTTATGTTTTTTTCCCCCTACTTTTATCCTTTAGCACTGGTGTGCAGGCTGGCACCTCAGCTAAAATGTGAAAAGCTTGTATTCAAAAATAGCTCGTTTTTGCGAAGCTTTCTGTACTCCTGGAGGGTATGGAGAGATAGAGCACACTGTAGCTGTCCTTGCCTAATCAAAATTACTTTTTTTTTTCCCTCCTGAAACAAGATTTGTACTCCCTGTGCAATAATGTTGCACCTTCCTGTGTCTCTTCAGCTGGGAGAGGGAATGGTGCTGACTTCCTGTCATTAATCTCTAAATCACCTCACCATCTCCTTTGGCTCTCAGCCCCTTCATATACCTGGGTTAGAATTTTCCTATGGCAAATTCCTTCCTTCTGCTGTAAGTGCCTGAAATGCACTTTTATTCTCCTACTGAGACTCTGATTGATAAAAAAACACTTACTTGACAATGAACCATTTACTGTTTTCATAAATGCTAATTAGCTTTTTCATGTACTTACCAGATTTCATAAAGTTCTTTCAAAAGTAAAAAGCAAAACTTTGAGGTCATGCACTAAGATCCAAATAGACTTTCCCAGGCTGGAGAGATAGCCTAGCGGTTAAGAGCACCGACGCTCTTGCAGAGGACCCGGGTTCGATCCCCAGCACCCACATGGCGGCTAAGAACCGTCTGTAACTCCAATTCCAGGAGAACTCCAGTTCCAGGGGAATCCGAGACCCTCTTCTGACCTCCGCGGCATTGCACGACACGGGTGCACAGACCTGCATGCAGACAGTACATTCATACACATACAAAAATAAAAAAAATAAAAATAAAAAAAAAAAAAACAAATAGACTTTCCCATGTATATGGTAAAAAAACGAGGACAAAGAGTGGAGAGGGGAGGAAAAGCAGACCAGGGAAACCAGAGGACTGAAGAGACGGCTGAAGCCACTTAGCTTTACCAGTGTAAGCTCCAATTGAGAAGTCTCAGACTGAGCTGCTCTGTGAATACAGCAAAGGCACCATTACGAACAGCTCAGAAGGCACACAGAAGCAATGGCACTGTTGTTGTAGTCATAGTGTCCAAAGATTCTCCTCAGAAGCTCTCAAAAGAACATTTCTAAGTGTAAATACTTGTCAGTGGCTATAACCTAGAGCAATATGTTGAAAATGCAGTTCTTAAATGCTAGCAATCCAAACATAGATTGATACAGCACAATGTACAAACACTGTTGTAATGAATGGAGAACGCCATATGGCTGTGGAAGCCTCATTTAAGAAGTGGTTTCAGGGGCTGGAGAGATGGCCTAGTGGTTAAGAGCACCAACTGCTCTTGCAGAGGACCCGGGTTCGATCACCAGCACCCACATGGCAGCTGAGAACCATCTGTAACTCCAATTCCAGGAGAACTCCAGTTCCAGGGGAATCCGACGCCCTCTTCTGACCTCCGCGGCATTGCACAACACGGGTGCACAAACCTACATGCAGACAGTACACTCATACACATAAGTAAATAAATAAATAAAATTTTAAAAAAATAAGAAGTGGTTTCAGGGGGCTGAGGACACAGCGCAGTGGTAGGGTATTTGCATTGCATGTACAAGGTCCCATGTTCTGTTCCCAGTACTGTCAAGCAATTGAAGTGATTTCAATGGAACAACTATCCTTAAACCAACTTACTCTAACATAATCTTTGCAAATTCTTATCTGGTACATGAAATCATGTACTGCACACATGTTGCAAGAAATACTTCATTAAGATGCAGATGATCATTTGTGTTCCAGCAATTCGAATTGCTTTATATTATATGCTATGCCCACAAACTCATAATGACATATTAATAACAATGCCTAGCACTGAAATAGTACTTACTATATTTATGTGCCAGACAGTACTCTAAAGGTCAAATCAAAATTTTTTAGTGTTGTCAAGCAGTATTTTATATATTTAATTCATTGGGATAGAAATTATTACATCTCCCTCTATATTATATGGGCATTTAAAGACATTAAATACATGGCCCGGGTTCACAACTACAATTTGGTCCTGGGTAGTTATTCTCTTAACTACACTGTATAATAATATTCCCCAAAATTCTCAAGGCCAAACAGATAACTAGAAAGTAAAGACAAGAACTCTATATAAAGTCGAGCCACATTCAACAAAGAATTACAGTTACTTATGGAAGACACAAGGTTACAACTCTCTCTACTGCTTCAAATCCTAAAGTCTTTAGCATCATCCAAAAGAAAAAAAATCCATAGACCCAGACACTAAAAAGGAATGATACACAACTCCAGTGTCATTTGTAACTTGACCAACATATATTATTAAAAAAAAAAAAAAAAGAGGAAAATGTTTATGGTCAGCTGATCTTGGGTTGAAATCAGCTTTACCATTATTTTGCAGCATATTATTAAAAATACAAGCTTGGGCCGGGCGTGGTGGCACATGCCTTTAATCCTAGCACTCGGGAGGCAGAGGCAGATGGATCTTTGTGAGTTCAAGGCCAGCCTGGTCTACAGAGGGAATTCCAGGGCAGCTGGGGCAACAGGGAGACCCTGTTTCAAAAAGACCAAAAAAAAATTTAAATAAATAAATAAAATACAAGCTTGGCCGGCTGTGGTGCACACCTTTAATCCTAGCACTTGGGAGGCAGAGGCAGGTGGATCTCTGTGAGTTCAAGGCCAGCCTGTTCTACAGAATAAGTTCCAGGCCAGCTGGGGCTACAGGGAGACCCTGTCTCGAAAAGACCAATAAATAAATAAATAAATAAATAAATAAATAAATAAATAAATAAATAAATAAATAAATAAATAAGCTTGAGTCAGACCTGCACTGCTACTCCGATTTTAAGATCATCGGATATAGTGGTTCAGCTTGTGCAGAGCACCAAAGCATCAAGGAAGCATAACAGGGTGAGATTCAACACTTAAAGAACTCACTAAGGGCTGGAGAGATGGCCTGGGCTGGAGAGATGGCCTAGCGGTTAAGAGCACTGACTGCTCTTGCAGAGGACCTGGGTTCAATCCCCAGCACCCACATGGCGGCTGAGAACCTTCTTTAACTCCAGTTCCAGGGGAATCCAACACCCTCTTCTGACCTCCGCAGCATTGCACGACATGGGTGCACAAACCTACATGCAGACAGTACATTCATACACATAAAAAAAAAAAATTAAAAAAAAAAAGAACTCACTAAGCTATCCACCCTTGAGTACGTCCTAGAAGTGGCAGCGAACCACAGGCTCCAGAGTTACTGCAGAGGGTGGTGCCAGGTCAGAGGAAGTTCAACTTCCTAATCGGTTCACCACAGGGGATACCTTTTCTAATTCAAGCAAAGGTCTCAATGCTCCTGGTGATATTGGCTGCTTATGCCACGCCTCACTAGCAGCTCTGTGATCAAGGGTGAGTCATCTAACCAAGCAAACCCTGTTTCCTCCTATAAAACAGGGTTGAAAATTCTAGTTGCCTGAGTGTGGTTTTTTGAGGAAATGATGCAAGTTACAGGTTGCTATGGTGGCCAGGCACTTTATAAGCACACAGTAAACTGTGGACCACAATCTCTCTGACTGCTAAAATGAATACCACCTCCATCACAAGATATTTTTAAGAGCTAAGGATGCAGCTCATTGGTAGAGTGTTTGCCAAAGAAATCAACTAACAAAACAAAAACACCAAATGCATTCTGTGGATGTTGAATTAAACTTACTGAGAGTGGACAAGCATTTTTACAAACTATAGCACATTATTTAATAATTAGTAAACACAAATGGTTCTTAGGGCTCAGAGATGGCTCAGCCGTTAAGGAGCACTGGCTGCTCTTACAGAGGATCTGGGCTGACTTCCTAGCACCCACATGGTGGCCAACAACCATCTGTAATTCCAGTTTCAGGGGATCTGATGCCTTCTTCTGCCCTCTGAGGGCAGTGTACATCACAGATACACTTACATATATGCAGGCAAAACATACATACACATAAAATAAATCAAAATTAAAAAAAAGTTCTTGGCACTTAGCAATGTGTGATGAATGTTAATGTTAATGTTAATGTTAATGTGGACATCTCACTGAGAATTTCTGTATCACTTATTGTTCTAGTTTGTCTTCCATTGCTGTGACAAAACACTCTGACACCAACTTGGGGAGGAAAGGGTTTATTCAGTTTACATCTCCTGGGTCACAGTTCATCACTCAGGGAGCACAAGGCAGGAACTCAGGGCAGGAACCTGGAGGCAGGAGCTGAAGCACAGGCCATGGAGGAATGCTGTTCACTGGCTTGCTCCCCTGACTCATGCCCAGCCTGCCTTCTTATACGGTACACAACAACCTGCCCAGGGTGGCACTACTCATTGTGGGCTGGGTCCTCCCACACTGCTCAACAATCAGACAATACTCCACAGACGTGGCCACAGGCTAATCCAATGGAGCCAATTCCCCAATTGAGGCTCCCTCAACCCAGTTGTGTCAAGTTGACACTAAAGCTATCCATCACACTTATTAAAGATAATCATGATTCTGGGTCATTTCATTATTTTTTTCAATTTGGGGATTGAACACAGGACCTCATGCCAAGTACTTTACCATTGGGCTACACGTCCCCAGCCTTCTCCTAGATCATTTTAAATTGTGAAAGAAAAATGATCCAGTTAGAAAGATCTGGAAAATCAGGGCTGGAGAGATGGCCTAGCAGTTAAGAGCGCCGACTGCTCTTGCAGAGGACCCGGGTTTGATCCCCAGCACCCACATGGCGGCTGAGAACCATCTTTAACTGCAGTTCCAGGGGAATCCGACACCCTCTTCTGACCTCTGTGGCATTACACGACACAGATGCACAAACCTACATGCAGACAGTACATTCATACACATAAAAATAAATAAATAAATAAATAAATAAATAAATAAATAAATAAATAAGTAAATAAATAAGTAAAATAAAAAAGAAAGATCTGGAAAATCTAGATATAAAGCTATGGGGTCTAAGACCATCTGATATCCAGTTCAAGGGGAAAAAAATAGCCTCTCGGCAGAAAAGATTGTTTAACATTCTCATGCACCGCACAAAGCACCAGACTTACACATAGTGACTGCGACCCATTTCTCTAGAAACAGCATTCTCCAAAACTGCTTGTAGCTTCGCTTCAAGCTCAGAATGCATGTCTGACCCCACTCCCTTTTAAGAAAGGGATCCTGGGGCTGGAGAGATAGCCTAGCGGTTAAGAGCGCCGACTGCTCTTGCAGAGCAGAGGACCCGAGTTCGATCCCCAGCACCCACATGGCGGCTAAGAACCGTCTGTAACTCCAATTCCAAGAGAACTCCAGTTCCAGGGGAATCTGAGACCCTCTTCTGACCTCCGTGGCATTGCACAACATGGGTGCACAGACAGTACATTCATACACATACAAAAATAAATAAAAAATTTAAAAAAAAGGCTCCTTCTGCCCATGCCGAAATGTTAGTGATATTTAAAATTTCCAATGGGCTGGAGAGATGGCCTAGCGGTTAAGAGCGCCGACCGCTCTTACAGAGGACCCGGGTTCGATCCCCAGCACCCACATGGCGGCCAAGAACTGTCTGAAACTCCAATTCCAGGAGAACTCCAGTTCCAGGGGAATCCGACACCCTCTTCTGACCTCCACGGCATTGCACGACACGTGTGCACACACCTGCATGCAGACAGTACATTCATACACATACAAGAAATAAATAAAATTTAAAAATTAAAAAAAAAATAAAATTTCCAATGCCATAAATTCTAAGCTTACAGTCTCATAACAGCTGTAACTCAGTCACAAAGAACACACATTTATCATAGGCCTGCAAACTAGAGGATTTACTAGGCCCTGAGTTCTATAAACGAATGACATTCACTGCGACCTAGCAGAAAGCAATACCCCAAATAGCTAAGACCAGTATTGAGTCTTGTGTTTCCTTCTTATCTCTGGGCTTCTAGGTGTGCTGTCAGATTTTGTTTTTTTGATGCTATTCATATTTATTTTCACCATCAGAAAGCTAGTGACATATTTAATGATAGAGTACCAGGGAAGAAAGATCTGGCTTTACCAATGTCTGAATCTTCTTAGTGTGTAGGCATCAGGCATATTCCTACATCTACAGTGGATTTTTCTATTCATATGAGTCACTTGGCCAGGCGTGGTGGTGCATGCCTTTAATTCTAGCACTTGGAAGGCAGAGGCAGGCGGATCTCTGTGAGTTCAAGGCCAGCCTGGTCTACAGAGTAAGCTCCAGGCCAGCTGGGGCTAAAGGGAAACCCTGTCTCAAAAAGACCAAAAAAAAAAAAAGTCACTTGATGGGATAAGCACCAAGAACTGTAGGATTCTGAACTCAACAGAGCTGGTACTGACCGTGCAGTTCAGTGGGTGGAGGGCTGGGCTGGTATGCCAGACAGCCTGGGTTCACTTCCCAGGTTTGTCTACAATGGATTGGTTGAGGCAAACAGGCCTATAATTCTAACCACTCCAAACAGTGCTGTGGACTTAGTATTTCATTTAACTTCTCTAGGTCTTCTCTGAGATATTGCACAAAAAAGAATTCTTTCATTATAAAGTAATTTATGTATGGGAAGTTGTTATATAAATGTATTATGTTATACAAATAAATATAAATCTTAATGCACTTTATTTTTATAAGATGATGATCTATGTTGCTGAGTTGGCCTCACACTAGGTCTTCCTGCCTCTGCTTCTGAGGTAGGTATGTACCATGAGACCCAGCTTTACTTCAATGCACTTTAAATAAAAGTTGTGAAAGTGTTGCCAGGTGTGGTGGCACATGCCTTTAATCCTAGCACTTGGGAGGCAGAAGCAGGCAGATCTCTGTGAGTTCAAGGCCAGCCTAGTCTACATAGTGAACTCCAGGCCAGCTGGGGCCACAGGGAAATCCTG
>VZQC01010633.1:94881-105606 GCA_009823505.1 Rhizomys pruinosus | reverse complement strand
GTTTAGCAATCCTTGCTGCTTTGGCTTGTTGACTCAACAAGCTGCATTCTATGCAGCAAATGGCACTCACAGACAGAAAGGTGGGACCTCAAGCTTGCCTATCCTAACATCTCTCAGGGGCAAGAGAGATAATCTCCCTTAATAAATGAGGAAAGCCTGTGCAACCATCAAAACATATGGAATAAAAAATAAAACCAGAGCACAAGAAGCAAAAGCTTTTCCCCCAAGAAAGTGCCAGAAATTATCTTCAGGAAACTCTCGGGTTCTACTTGGCAGCTTCACAAACTACATGTAAACTAACCTCCATTAAGATGAAGACCAGGTGACTCAAGGTGCTCCACTTGGGGGGGAGCACTAGACATTGGCAAAATGATCTGTCAGAGACAAGGCTCCTGTGTCAAGGTCAGACAGACAAAGAGGGCTGACATTCGGTGTTAACACTGAATGTCTATTGCTAATGTGCACTTACAAATTTGCAGAGAAATTATTTGCTCTCAAATACATTATTACTAAAATACATCATCTCCCATTTACCAGAGTGCATCTCATGTGTGAAAGATGCCACAAACAAAACAACCCCTCAAACTGCCTTTAAAAGATGAGGAGCTAAGCTGGGTGTGGTGGCACATGCCTTTAATCCTAGCACTTGGGAGGCAGAGGCAGGCAGATCTTTGTGAGTTCAAGGCCAGCTTGGACTACAGAGCGAATTCCAGGAGAGCTGGGGCTACAGGAAGACCCTGTCTCAAAAAGACCAAAAAAAAAAAATGATGAGGAGTTGGGTGTGGTGGCGTACACCTTTGATCTCAGCACTTGGAAGGCAGAAGCAGATGGATCTCTGTGAAATCAAGGCCAGCCTGGTCTACAAAGTGAGTTCCAGACTAGCTGGGTCTATAGGGAGAACCTGTCTCAAAACAAGTAAGTAAACAAACAGAGAATTAAGGGCTGGAGAGAGGGCTCAGTGAGTGGTTAAAAGTACTGACTGCTCTTGCAGAAGACCCAGGTTCAAGTCCCAGCACCCACCTGGTGGCTAAGAACTGTCTGTAACTACAGTTCCAGGGATCTGACATTTCTTCTGACCTCCACAGGCATTGCATGACATCTGTGCACTTACATACATGCAGGCAGCACATTCATACACACAAAATAAAAGTTAAAAAAAATTTTAAAGATGAGGAAAAGGCCATAAGCACAAGAGTAGATCAAGAATCATAATTCTCAAGCTGGGCATTGTGGCACATGCCTGTAATCCCAGCACTGGTGAGGCAGAGGCAGGCGGATCTTTCTGAGTTCAAAGGCAGCCTGCTCTACAGAGTGAGTTCCAGGGCAGCTGGGGCTACAGGGAGACCCTGTCTTGAAAAGACACACACACACACACAAAAAAAAGGATCATAATTCCCAGGCTAGAAAGAGAGAACTCAGCAGTTAAGAACACTGGCTGCTATAATCCTAGCACTCGGGAGGCAGAGGCAGGAGGATCTTTGTGAGTTCAAGGCCAGCCTGGTGTACAGAGTGAGTTCCAGGACAGCTGGGACTACAGGGAGACCCTGTCTCAAAAAAGCCAAAAAATAAAGAACCCTGGCTGCTCTTGCAGAGGACCTGAGTTCATTTCCCACCACTCACGTGGCATCTAACAACTGTTTCTGGGCCTCTGATCTGACATCTTCTGACCTCCATGAGTATTGCATACAGTGCACTGACATGCACACACAAAACATTCATACTCCTAAATTTAAATATAAAAAACTAAAAAGCAATCATAATTCCCTGGGGCCAGTGAGATGGCTGAGAGGATAAAGGTGCCGCCAAGTCTCGAGTCCTCAGTTGAATCCTTGAGACCCCCATATGTGGTGGGAAAGTGTGACCTGACTCCCACAAGTTGTACAATGACCTTCACACACGCAGCATGGCACGCACGTGCAGTGCCATGAGCATGCAGATACACAAATACACACATAAACAAAGTAATGTAAAGATTTTTTTTTTTTGTCTTTTTGAGACAGGGTCTCCCTGTAGCCCCAGCTGTCCTGGAATTTGCTCTGTAGACCAGGCTGGCCTTGAACTCACAAAGATCCGCCTGCCTCTGCCTCCCAAGTGAGTAATGCAAAGATTTTTAAAGAATTCCAGAGTTAATGATGTGCTCACTACAGCTATACACATATTGTCATGGGCACGATATTGTGCTAACCATCAATATGGTACATCCACAGCAAACCTGGACACTCATCCAGACAGGAGTCTACAAATCAGGAATATGAAATTAAGTTGGTTTAGAAACACTAGACATTAGCTGGGCCTGGTGACTCATGCTCAAAACTACTTGAGAGACTAAGGAAGGAGAGCTGTATGTTCAAGAACTGACTGGGCTACAGAGTGAGCACAGGTTAGCCTGGGAAACTTAGACCCTGCCTCAACAAATAAAACAAAATCTGGCGGGATGCAACTCAGTAGTTGAGCATGTGAGAAGTGTCCATGTAAGTGCATAAAACACAGAAAAACCTTTGAGTACTTTCTCCCTAAAAGAACTCTGTCACAAGTCATTGATTACACATTTGATTTATTATTATTCTGTGTGAGTGCCCAATGTGGGGGGGGCAGAAGTGCTGCAGAGCACATGTGGATACCAGAGGACAACTTTATGGTGTATAGTCCCTTCCTTCTACCTTTATGTGAGGTCTAGGGATGGAGCTCAGGTTGCAGGCTGCACAGCAACACCTCTACCTGCCGAACCATCTTGCTGGCTCTGCATTTGATTTTATTTTTTCACATTTTTTTTTCTTTTGTCTTTTTGAAACAGGGTCTCCTTGTTGCCCCATCTGGCCTGAAACTCACTATGTAGACCAAGCTGGCCTTGAACTCACAGAGATCCACCTGCCTCTGCCTACTGAATGTTGGGATTAAGGTGTGTGCCACCAGGCCTGGCCTTTACATTTCACTTTTAAGAGCATTGTTCAATAATGTTATTCATATTTTTACCTGTGTTTTTTTTATGGAAATGTCCATTTTTAAGGTTTTTTTTTTACTTTTATTTTTTAATTAATTTTTTTTTTACGTGTATGAGTGTACTGTCTGCATGTAGGTCTGTGCACCCATGTCGTGCAATGCCGCAGAGGTCAGAAGAGGGCGTCGGAGTCCCCTGGAACTAGAGCTAAAGATGGTTCTCAGCCGCCATGTGGGTGCTGGGGATAGAACCCGGGTCCTCTGTAAGAGCAGTCAGTGCTCTTAACCACTAGGCCATCTCTCCGGCCCCCATTTTTAAGTTTTAAAGCTATTTAATAGTGCGGAATAGCACATGCAGCTCATTCTCAACTTAAGATGCTGTTTGCCAAGGGGGGTTTTTTGTTTGTTTTGGGGGGGTTGTTTTGGTCTTTTTGAGACAGTGTTTCCCTCTAGCCCCAGCTGTCCTGGAACTCATTATGTAGACTAGGGTGCGCTTGAACTCACAGAGATCCACCTGCCTCTGCCTTCCGAGTGTTGGGATTACAGGCCACCACACCCAGCTCTGTTTGACAAGTTTTAAGAAAGCTAAGTGAGTTTACATGTTAGATCTTCAGAAGAGAGGCTTACCCTGTTTCTTTAACGTGATTATCATGACTAGAAAGAATAGGTTTCAAATGGCAAACCTTTCTTGAAATTATAACAAACAAGCACTAGGCTATCTTTCCTTTAGAGTTTGTTAAATAAAACAATGAACTATTTCCTCCCTCTTAGCACCCACCCTTTGAGCAGTTCATTGGACATGGCAAAGTTTGTATTTCTTGTCAGCCCTTGGTAACTGATCTGGTGGGGAAAAGATTAAAAAAATGCCAAACCTACACTGTCCAATATATCAGCCATACAGCATAAGATCTATGGAGCACTTGAAAGGAGTCCCTGCCTAATTGGGACATCTGGTACAGTTGTGAAGACAGTATAGAAAGCAATGTAAAGGAATAATTTTTTTGCTAAATACATACTGAAATATTTTTGATATATTATGTTAAATTAATTACTCAAACTGACTTTATTTCTACCTAGTCTTGTGTATGGCCTTGTGCATGCTAAGAATAGCTCTACCACTCAGTCTTTTCCCAGGCTTCATTTATTTAGCATGTTTATTAAAATTTGTTGCCAGGCATGGTGATGCACGCCTTTAATCCCAGAACTCGGGAGCAGAGGTAGACAGATCTCTGTGAGTTCAAGGCCAGCCTGGTCTACATAGCAAGTTCTAGACCAGCTGGGGCTACAGGGAAACCCTATCTCGAAAAGACAAAAAAAATTTTTTGTTTGGGGTTTTTGTTTGTAGTGATGTGGATCAAGCCCGGAGCCTATATGAGCTACAGTCCTAGCCCTAAAAAGGTTTGAATTAGGAACTGTCTCAAAAAAAAAAAAAAAAAAAAAAAAAAAAAAAGAATTTTGCCTTTCTATTGAATATTCCTACTTTAGCATGTACTTTGTTGTGTTCAGTAATAATTTTATAATAAGAGCAGTAGGCACAGAGTTACTTAAAGTCCTCTTTATCACATCAAAAGTGCTATAGCAACAAAAGTATCTACAGCAAGAGCAGCCCTTGTTTTTCATTTAAACAAGGTCATGCATTCTTTCATTCAATGTAATTTAAAAACTGTATCTGTATGGGCTGGAGAGATGGCCTAGCGGTTAAGAGCACCGACTGCTCTTGCAGAGGACCCAGGTTCGATCCCCAGCACCCACATGGTGGCTGAGAACCGTCCGTAACTCCAATTCCAGGAGAACTCCAGTTCCAGGGTAATCCGACACCCTCTTCTGACCTCCGCGGCATTGCACGACACGGGTGCACAGACCTACATGCAGACAGTACATTCATACACATTAATAAATTAATAAATTTTTAAAAACTGTATCTGTGGAAAAGAGTATCTATCCAGTCTGAAAAAAGGGAGGTCATATTTATATAGACACAGGTGACATTTATGTTTCCTTGATACTTAAGTATGGAGGAACACTTAGACAAGAGCTTCATTTTATTTTTAAACAACCAGAAAACAAACAAAAAGACAAACTTCTATTCTCTCGCTTTCTGCTATCACTGGGAGCTTGGCTCAAGTTTGGGTTTTGTTTCTTTTTTAATGACACCTGACCATAATTTAAATATTTTATTGAGGCCTTTTCTTTTTGGCTTTTGAAAACCTACAAAAAGGTCAGTGGGGCTGGTATTAGTCCTATATTCAGACACCATAACTAATAGTTTTACCACTTTAGGTTCCACACCCGGCCTCCATGACTTATTGTATACACAAAATGTATTCAGCAACCATTTGTTAAGTGGATAAATGAAAAGGGGGGAAATATGTCTACCACCATCAGACTGTGAAGAAAAACTGTATTAAAAGAAACAACGTAGCCAGGCGTGGTGGCACACGCCTTTAATCCTAGCACTCAGGAGGCAGAGGCAGGCAGATCTTTTTGAGTTCAAGGCCAGCCTGGTCTACAGAGCGAGTTCCAGGACAACTGGGGCTACAGGAAAACCCTGTCTCGAAAAGACCAAAAGAGAAAAAAAAGAACGTATACCAAATTCCGACTATCAACCTATAGGATTTGGAATCACTATGGAAACATATCTCTGCCAGCCAGGGAGTTTCTAGACAAGTTTAACTGAGGAGGGAAGACCTACCCTGAACTTAGGCAGCACCATCTCATGGGATGGTGCCCCAGCTGAATCAAAAGGAGAGTTTGCTAAGCAGGAACATTCATCTCTCTGTGGATCTTCCTGATCCATGCTATGGGACCAACTAGCTCAGATCCCTGTCCCCATGCCTCATGACTTCTCTGTCATGATGAACTATGTATGCCCTCAAACTGTGAGACGAACCCTTAAGTTGCTCTTGTCAGGTATTTTGTTATAGCAAGAAGACAAGTAACTAATACACCACACATTAATGAGAAAAAAACATCAGCCAATCATGTATTACTTTATTTGTTTTCATTGTTATTTATTTGGTTTTGGATTTTGTTCATTTGGTTGACTGGTTGGTGTTCTAAGACAAGGTCTCACTCTATCATCCTGTCTGGCTAGAACTTGCTACATAGGCCGAGCTGACCTCACACTTAAGGCCGAGCTGACCTCACACTTAAGGCTGAGCTGACCTCACACTTAAGGCCATCCACAAACCTGTATCTAAAGTGCTGGATTACAGATGTGTGCCAACATCCCAACTCCCTTTCAGTTTTATAAATAGGTTTTTAAGTCATATATATTAATTGCAAAAAATTTTAGTGTTCAATATGAAATACTCATCTGTGGATCAGATGAAAGACAGGCAGTTTTTTAAAAGAAAACTAAATACTCAGGGTTAAAAGAAAATGTGAAATCTCAATTGGTGATAGGAAGACTGATTGTTGACCCCATAAGTCTATCTAGACATTCCTGTAATATTTTCCATCAGGCAGTAAGAAGTCTCCATAGAATCTCAAAGAGAGCTGGTGGAACCAGATGTTACTAAGAAAGAGTGGCTCCAACTCTTCAAATAACCACCAGAGTTGCTGTCCTGTCCCTGAGCTGTAACCAGTCAGCCAAAAATTCTGCCTGTGTTCCTCCAAACCAAACTCTTGAATTTAAGGTGCTAATTGGAAAAATAGCCCACCTTGCTGTTCTATCCTCTATTCTAAAACTGACCAGTCAGAAAAAAAAAAATCTACCATTGCCTCCTATCCTCCATCTCTTCTATTTTCTTTATTTTGTTATTTATTTATTTATTTATTTATTTATTTATTTTTTGTCTTCTCGAAAAGCCCCAGCTGTCCTGGAACTCGCTCTGTAGACCAGGCTGACCTTGAACTCACAAAGATCCGCCTGCCTCTGCCTCCTGAGTGCTAGGATTAAAGGTGTGCACCACCACACCCAGCTAGTCCCTTCTATATTTAAAGAGTTTGTTGGCAAAAAGAAGCCAGGCCACCAATCAACCCTGCTCTCAGCATATGTGCTGGACAGCTTTAGTGTCAACTTGACATACCTACGTTGAGACAGCCTCAATAAGGGAATTTCCTCGATTGGACTGGCCTGTGACCATGTCTTTGGAGTATTTTCTTAGATTGTTGAGTGATGTGGGAGGGCCCAGCACACTGTAGGCAGTGCCACCACTTGCCCTGTGGTTCTGTATTGTATAAGAAAGCAAGCTGAGGTACTGGGAAACGCTCCCCTGCTGACCGGTTGCGGGAACCTTTGTGTCCTCTCTCCTGAAGCCGGCTAGAGCAGGGACCGGTTCGAAAGGCGCCCGCGGGAACGGTGTTTGCCATGGCTGCTACTGTGAACTTGGAACTTGATCCTATTTTTTTGAAAGCACTCGGTTTCTTACATTCAAAGAGTAAAGATTCTGCTGAAAAGCTTAAAGCACTGCTTGATGAGTCTTAGGCTCGGGGCATTGACTCAAGTTACCGACCAACTCAAAAGGATGTGGAACCACCCAAAATTTCAAGCACAAAATCTATTTCTATTAAACAAGAGCCTAAAACATCATCTAATCTTCCTTCTGGCAGTAATAATGGTAAAGTCCTCACAACTGAAAAGATAAAGAAAGAAACTGAGAAGAGACCTGTTGATAAAATGAAAGACATCACTGAAGGAGTTGATATGCCAAAGAAACCTAGACTGGAGAAACCAGAGACACGATCCTCTCCCATTACTGTCCAGAGTAGCAAGAACTTAGCTATGGCTGACCTTTCTAGTTTTGAAGAGACTAGTGCTGATGATTTTGCCATGGAGATGGGATTGGCCTGTGTTGTTTGTAGACAAATGACAGTGGCATCTGGTAATCAATTAGTAGAATGTCAAGAGTGCCATAATCTCTACCACCAAGATTGTCATAAACCACAAGTGACAGACAAGGAAGTGAATGACCCTCGCCTGGTTTGGTATTGTGCCCGATGCACCCGGCAAATGAAAAGAATGGCTCAAAAAACTCAGAAACCACCACAAAAACCAGCGCCCACTGTTGTTTCAGTAGCTCCAGCTGTCAAGGATCCATTAGTTAAGAAACCAGAAACTAAACTCAAACAAGAGACAACCTTCCTAGCATTCAAGAGAACGGAAGTCAAGACATCCATGGTTATGTCAGGAAATTCTTCAAATAACAATGTTTCCTCTTCAGTAACTAGTGGCTTAACTGGATGGGCAGCTTTTGCAGCCAAAACTTCCTCTGCTGGTCCATCAACAGCAAAATTGAGTTCAACGGCATAAAACAATAGTGGAAAACCTGCTACCTCGCCAGCTAACCAGAAGCCTGTGGGTTTGACTAGTCTGGCAACCTCCTCCAAAGGTGGAATAGGTTCCAAAATAGGTTCCGGGAACAGCATGACACCCACAGTACCGTTGAAACCACCTCCACCACTAACCTTAGGCAAGACTGGCCTCAGCCGCTCAGTTAGTTGTGACAACGTCAGCAAAGTAGGTCTTCCTAGTCCTAGTAGTTTAGTTCCAGGAAGCAGCAGCCAGTTGAGTGGGAATGGGAATAGTACCTCAGGGCCCAGTGGAAGTACAACTAGCAAAACCTCATCCGAATCCAGCAGCGGTCCCTCCGCATCTCTTAAAGGTCCAACTTCACAAGAATCACAGCTCAATGCTATGAAACGATTACAGATGGTCAAGAAGAAAGCTGCCCAAAAGAAACTCAAGAAGTAATGTGGCCAAGTAGGTTTTTATATCATACTACTCTGAAAATTAAAAAATCTATAATATAGCGGAAGATGTAATATACTATAATTTAATAAAAATCTTGATAATCAAAAAAAAAAAAAAAGAAAGCAAGCTGAGCATGGGCCAGGGGAGCAAACCAGTAAGAAGCATTCCTCCATGGCCTGTGATTCAGCACCTGCCTCCAGGTTCCTGCCCTGAGTTCCTACCCTGGGCTCCCTAAGCAACCTGGGAGATGTAGGACAAATAAACCCTCTCCTCCCCAAGTTGGTACTGATCAGAGTGTTTTGGCATAGTGATTGAAAGCAAATTAGAACAGGATGTCACTAAGAAGGAACATCCCACTGCTGCTAAAGTCCTCTAGAAAATATCCACCAAATATCTTTTGGGGAGGATGGAGAAGCTATTTATAAGATAAAGTCAAGAGATTATACATTCTATAATATACTTTTAAGATATAGAGTGTATAGAAAATATTTCCTAGGTTAAGAGTGAGTTGAAAAAAAAAAATCCTAGCCGGGCGTGGTGGCGCACACCTTTAATCCTAGCGCTCGGGAAGCAGAGGCAGGTGGATCTTTGTGAGTTCAAGGCCAACCCTGGTCTACAGAGTGAGTTCCAGGTCAGCTGGGGCTACAGGGAGACCCTGTCTCGAAAAGACCAAAAATAAATAAATAAATAAATAAATAAATAAATAAATAAATAAGTGAGTTGAACCAGGTATGGTAGCACACTGGTAATCCCAGCAGGAGGCTCAAGAGTTAGAGGCCAGCTCAAGCTATGCAGTGAGACCCTGTCTAAAAACAACAACAAAAAAATGGGTGAAAGGGGGGGGGGATCTGGGGAGGGTAGAACTGAAGGTGATAAGCTACACCCTCAAATACCAAATGGCTAGATTTCTGGAAAAAGCTAGAGTTTAATTATACCATAGGTCAGTACTTTGCTTGGCATCTCAGAATCCGATTCCATCAGGCACTAATTGCAAAGAGAAAGAAAGTCACTATGCAGAATTAAGGTTATGTTCAAGTCTAATTAGTTGGTTTTGAGTCCCATCACACATACCTAAATCATTCATGATTTCTTCAGATTAAAGTGGCTTCCATTCTGGGTGATAATGCAAAATGAATTTAAACTGCCAAAGTTTTATTCATTTAAGTCCATAATATAGTAATTTACATAATAAAGATTATACTGCAAGCCTCTAGAAGTAGAAACATAACTTGAGTAGAACCTTAAATGAACAATTCAGGAAACAATGCTTTTTTTTTTTTTTGGTCTTTTCGAGACAGGGTCTCCCTGTAGCCCCAGCTATCCTGGAATTCACTCTGCAGACCAGGCTGCCTTTGAACTCACAAAGATCTGCCTGCCTCTGCTTCCCAAGTGCTAGGACTAAAGGCATGCGCTACCACGCCTGGCTGAAACAATGCTTCTAATAGTTGGAACAATATTTAACATACGGTAGGTAATAAACTATTTGCTAAATGAATAAAGGAATTAAGTATCATAAAAATTACCATCCTCCTTCACAAACATGGCCACATTAAAAGTGCTCTAGCCAGGTGTGGGGGCGCACATCTTTAATCCCACCACTCTTGCAGAACACCAGAGTTTGGTTCTCAGCACCCATATTGGGTGGCTCACAATTGCCATTAACTCCAGCTCCAGGGATTCAGGCAATATGCAAATACATATCAGGTTTGGAGTCACAAGCCAGAAAGAAATACATAATTGAAAAGAAAGACAAATGGTATCCCTCATCTATGGATGCT
Source organism: Rhizomys pruinosus (assembly GCA_009823505.1). NCBI lineage: Eukaryota > Metazoa > Chordata > Mammalia > Rodentia > Spalacidae > Rhizomys > Rhizomys pruinosus. Next base: position 95,196 of record VZQC01010633.1, on the reverse strand, counting down.
AGCACCAAATACCTAATAGTAAGGCAAACTGAGCAATGTGTGTGTGTATATACTGTACCACATAAATGTGAATACCTTAATGGGATTTAGAATTAACCTACCATTTATTTTTAGACTTTGTAATTGTGGTATATGGGGGGAGGGTATGTATGCATACTTTAGAGTAATGTAAAATCAAAGGAGAAAATGTGATTAAAAAAAAGAAAGACATGTAATGGCAGAATGCATGAGCTCTGATGGGGAGGGGGCAAGGAAGGGGGAATTAGGTATAAATTTGATTAAGAAATGTATGAAATAAACGCCGGGCGTGGTGGC
>VZQC01010633.1:56414-84415 GCA_009823505.1 Rhizomys pruinosus | reverse complement strand
CTCTTACAGAGGACGCCGGTTCGATCCCCAGCACCCACATGGCGGCTAAGAACCGTCTGAAACTCCAATTCCAGGAGAACTCCAGTTCCAGGGGAATCCGATACCCTCTTCTGACCTCCGCGGCGTTGCACGACACGGGTGCACAAACTTGCATGCAGACAGTACATTCATACACATACAGAAATAAATAAAATTAATAAAAAAAAATTTTAATAAAAAAAAAATAATCTCCCAAATTTCCTTAAACAAGAACATTTTATCATAATATAATAAATCTTTTTTTCAAAAGTCCAGATTTGCTTTTATGCTTTTTACAAAATGAGATTACCAGAAAAGATTGTTGAGATTGTGATCCAATTCAAACAATTCAAGTGGGAAATTCGCTCAAATATATAAATATGGAACATTTTAACTAGGTGGTGTCATCAAGGGAATGCCCTCTGGGTGCCAAGTACCAGCCCAAAGGCTCTACACATTGTCTCACTTTATCTTCTCCACAGATTTTGTCCATCGAACTTTCTATGTGAGAAGACTGAGCTTTTACAGAGGTTCATATGGACTGTCCAAGGTCACTCAAGGAGAAATGGTAGAGTTAGGATTTGAAATCCTGACTGGCACTGAAGTCTGTACTCTTTCCAGCCCTGTCTGCCTTTCCCCAGCACTTCTTACAGCTATTCTATTTATGCTGTCTTTTTCCATTTAATATTAACAAGACATAAATGCTCTTACGGAAAGATTACACCCATATTAATGCCACTAAGTGTAGAAAAATATTCAGAAGGGCCATTTTGCTCTTGTGGATGCTCTCCCCTTTAATTTAATCAAGCTAATCGATAGCCAACATTTGCTGCTACAAAAGCTGAAGCATGCTGGTGATGTAAACCACTCTCATGATCTAGTTAAACTAGTTATGAGTTCCTTAAGGACCCACATTCCTGATGAGGGATGGTACAATAAGCACACAGTCAAAGCATTATGCACTAGGTCTTGCAACACTAGGTAGATATGAGGATGTTTTATATTTCTGATAAGGGAGTGTGCTTAAGGAGTATGCCAGAAACCAACAACAGCAGTTGTTTGATCAATTAGCAAACAGTCTCTGCTCAGATTCCATGGGAACTCTAGGGGTTTATTAAATCAGTTCACTAGGTCTTACCCTGTCTGATTTATAATGTGATTGCTTTTTAACTTCTACTTGTCTGTCTTAGAACATCAATAACCTCCATTCCATTTTTTTAAAGTATGACAATCTCAGTGACAGCATTCAAAAGTTCTGAATGACACTGAAAAGGGCACAACTGCCTTCTTTGAAAAAAAAAAATTAAGATATATTATACAAAATGCATAAAACTCATAATAATATTAAAAATGAAAAAGCCATCAGGTCAAATAAATGAATGGATACTAGAGTCATAATAAAGTAAAAAGAATTTTTTATTGTGTGTTCTTTTCCAGACAGGGTCTCCCTGTAGCCCCAGCTGTCCTGGAACTCACTCTGTAGACCAGGCTGGCCTTGAACTCGCCTCTGCCTCTGCCTCTCTGCCTCTGCCTCTCTGCCTCTGCCTGCCTCTGCCTCTCTGCCTCTGCCTCTCTGCCTCTGCCTCTGCCTCCCAAGTGCTAAGATTAAAGGTGTGCGCCACCACGCCCCATAATAAAGTAAAAAGAATTTTAAAAAGATAGCCTTACTCATATAACCCAACAATAGGAAAGTAATTCAATTTAAAAATGGACACAGTTGCTGGGCATGGTACACACACCTTTAATCTCACCACTTGGGAGGCAGAGGCAGGTGGATCTCTGTGAGTTCAAGGCCAGCTTGGTCTACATAGCGAGTTCCAGGATAGCTGTGGCTACAGGGAGACCCCGTCTCAAAAAAGAGAAAAAAAAATGTACACAATTATTAAGTAGGTTATTTAAGAAAATTTTTACATGTGTGAGTGTTTTGCCTGCTTGGATAAGTGCACCGCATGTGTGCAATGCCAACAGAGGCCAAACAAGAGCCACAGATATCCTGGAACTGGAATTAAGGACAGCTGGAAGCCAACCAGTGGGTACTGGGAATTGAACCTAGGTCTTCTGCAAGAGCAGCCAGGGCTCTAACCACTGAGCCACCTCTCTAGCCCTAAATAGGTAATTTTTAAAATTTTATTTATTTATTTTGTATGTGTATGAATGTACCATCTGCATGTAGGTCTGTGCACCCATGTCGAGCAATGCCGCGGAGGTCAGAAGAGGGTGTCGGATTCCTCTGGAACTGGAGTTCTCTTGGAATTGGAGTTACAGACGGTTCTCAGCCACCATGTGGGTGCTGGGGATCGAACCCGGGCCCTCTGCAAGAGCAGTTGGCACTCTTAACAGCTAGGCCATCTCTCCAGCCCCCTAAATAGGTAATTTTAAAAATTAGCAACAAATGGCTTATAAGCACATGAAAGAGTGTCCATCATCATTACTCATTAGGGAAATGCGAATCAAATCCACGATGATCTGAGAGTGTAGCTAAAGGGTAAAGGAGATGCTGATTAACATGTACAAAGACCTGGATTCAATCCCTTGTGTGAAACAATTTTTGAAAAGCCAGTGAGATGCCATTTCCTAGCCACCAGGAAGGTTAAATCGAAACAAGAAGTGTGGAATTCTCATGCAATGTGTAGAATGAAAAAATGATCCATACTCTGGAAAACAGTTTACAAAGTTACACACAGTTATCCTATGACTCAGGGATTCCATTCCCAGCTGTACAATACCCAAGACAAATGAAAATGCATGTTGGCAAAAACAACTGTACACATATGTTGACAGCAACATTATCCATTTTACAGGGACATACGTGCTATGTAAACTAACCCTCAATAAAGCTACTGTTAAAAAAAGAATCAGAAAGAGGCTGTCAGCCTTTGACACTGAAGTCAGAGACAGAGGTAGCTTTCCAATGTCCATTCGCCAGTGTTCACTGACTAGAGTCAAAACCCTAGTTTGAAAAGGTGAAGTAGGTTTCCTTTTATAATGGATCATTGTTTGTTTTTCCCTTTTTTCTTTTCTTAAGGAGTGCATTTAAAAATGAGACAGGACTAGTGAGATGGCTCAGTGGCTCTCAGTTGCCACCAAGCCTGATAACCTGAGTTCTATTCCCAGGACCCATACAGTAGAAGGAGAGAACCAGCTCCAACAAGTGATCCTCTGACTTCCACCTTTGTGTCACAGCATCTGCATATGCAAATAAATAAATAAATAAATAAATAAATAAATAAATAAATAATTTTTTTAAAGGATGAGGTGAAGGAATTTTTCATTGCAAATAGTCTACTGAGAAATAAATAAAAGCACATTCCAGTTTTTAAAAATAGCTGGGGTTTTTTTGGGGGGTGTCAGAAAAAGTGAGACTTTCTGAGAAGAGATAAAAAGGAAGTTTTAGAGATAGGGTCTCAAGCCAACAAAATAAAAACTAAAAATTATATGGCTAACAGATCTCTTAAAAATGTTTTAAGCTGGGTATGGTGGTGCTCACCTTTAATCCTAGCATTTGGGAGAAAGGGTAAGGAAGATTAAGAGATGAGGGCCAGAGGTGAGGCCACACAGCGAAACCCTGTCTCAATAATAAAATAAAATTAGATTTTTGCATGCAAAATGTTTAAGATTCATAAAGTGGCATTTTGTGAATATTAAATATTGCATTTAAACAAAGCTGGCTGTTTTATATGCATCTTGAAGTATCTTATTCCCAAGTCTAATTACGGATGAGGAGCAGCATGATTTTCATTCAGATTCTTAAAGTAAAAAATAAGTCAAAGCAATTATTTGAAAACAGCACACTACCATTGCCTACACAAACCAATCTGAACTCTTGGAGCTACAGGTAGAACAAGAGCCCAAGGTAGTTTCTACATGATGGAAATCAGAGGCGGAAGACTTCCAGTGGTAAACATAGCAGTTCCTCTCTCAGGGTACCTGGGTCACACCCAAGCCTAATGTCAGCTGTTGCTTCTTGTGGTGTGAAGAAATCTGAGCTTATAAGCTTCTGTGTACTTGTAGGGTGAAGGAATGGAGAACCACATTCCAAAGGGAGAGAAGGACCAAGATAAGAAAGGAATTTCAGAGTCCAAGCCAGTCCAGAGTTCCATGTGCGCCTGCCTCAACCTGGGCTCTGGAATCAACCACTGGCAAGGGTGGAACTACAAGATTAGTTTAGACCAATGACTTCCCAACTTTTTCTTTTCTTTTTTCTTTTCTTTTTTTTTTTTTTTTTCTGGTCTTTTTGAGACAGGGTCTCCCTGTCATTCTCCATGATCTTTCTGTCTTTTGCACAGGCCGAATTGGAGAGTTTAATGGAGATGTGGTAGGAATTACCACCCCTGCATATTTCAATTCCTTGATAGTGGCATTAATATCTGCAATCCGCCCTTCAGGGATACGATACTGGTTTTTTGTTCACTATTTTTCCTTTCCCTGGTAGAGGCACACCAGTGGTTTTCTCATTTGGCTTTTCCGACCATAATAGCCCTCACTCCACAATCAGGGAACCAATGTGGGGATTCTGCCAAATTTCTAATTATATCTATCCAATTATACTTCGGGGACTGGGGAAATAACTACGGGATGCGTTTTGGGCCCCACTGGGCCCACCGTGAGTCGGTCTTCAGCCAAAACTCCATTTAATGCATCACCTACCTCCATAGGCCCCTACTTTACTGGAGGGCCACAATGCGTTTTAGGGTCTCCTGGGATCAACGTCAACTCAGAACCAGTATCAAATAGGCCTCAAAAAGTCTGATTATTTCATTTTCCCCAGTGAACAGTTACCCTAGTAAAAGGCATCAGGTCCCGTTGGGGAAGGACAGGAGGAAGGCAAACAGCATAACTCTTTGGTAATGTGACAAGGTTCGCTTCCTCATCAAAACCCGGCCACCCCTTCATTCAAAGGATTCTGGGTTTGTGAACTGTCTCAAGTCCTGGAAACTGGTTAACTGGTTGGGATTCGCTACTCCTAAAAATCAAATGTTGACTTCCTGTCAGTTGTTCTAGAGCTTTTCTGCTTATTAAGGATCAAATAAAAACTTAGTAGGCTTTTTATGTATTTGTTTCCTGGGAACACCATGATTGTTTAGCCAGTTCCAAAGATCATTGCGGGTCATGCCATTATAGTATTGTTTTGTCTGCACCCATTATGATAATTACGGGAACTACGCTCATCTGGCCTTCTGCGATTCAGTGCTGCCAACTGACGCCTACCTGGAGGTCCTGTTAAACCTAGTACGTGTACTTTAATTTATGCAAGCAACACAACTTCTCTAACTGAAAGATCTGGCATAAGAAATAGAGCAAAACAAAAGCTCTTCAAATGTTCTGGTGTCTCTCTCAGAACTTTCCATCTTATAAATTCAGTGAATGGCCTGTCCCCTGGGTCCTCATATTGTAGAAAATGTGGTTTTACAATTCAAATCCACTCGAGCATGACCATCTGCCTGACCCTCACAAGCACTTTCATCAATACTAAGCCAGGAAAAGCAGGCAAAAAAAAATATCTCTCCCGCTGTTAGTAGGCCATGTTTTAATAAATAATCACCAACAAATTCAATAAACTTTTAACACTGTTTTAAACTGCTAGAGCTTCCATATTAAACCTAGAATCTCTACACAGTGGGCTCATATCGATAAACTCATATGATCCAATTTTATATTCCTTCCACCATTATCCCACACCACTAAAATCCATTCCCACCACATATTCCTTAGGCTTCTGATGGAATGAATCAGCAAACTCATTAATTTCGTTAGTGGTGTAGTGCACCTCTTTGTGGACCACACTTTCTATCTCACTTGAGGGGCTTGCTTAGACTTGAATCTGGTTATAGGTCTAGAGACAATAATTGTTGGGCCCTGAGGGACATTAGCTCCCACTGGGGAGGGGGGGATTAATTTTCTCAGGCAAGGGTGGGGAGGGATCTGCAGGGTGGGGATTGTCTGCTGAGGGTGGGGAGGTTAAATCCTCAGATAAAGAAAAATCCCTCAGAATCCGAGGGTAGAAAATCCCTCAGAATCCGGGTGTTCAAAATCCTCATCATCGGGGTTTTCCCCACACATCTCCATCCCAAGTTTCAGGGTTCCACCCGTTCCCCACCAGTGATCTCACTTTAACTGTTGACACTTTTCGTGGCTGGGAATTAATTTGCGTTGTAAATCAGCCAATCTGATATTATAGTATAGTAAGGGCTCTAGCTTGATTTTCTGCGGCTTTAGCTCTTTGGCTGCTAGAGAGAAGATTCTCTTCCAGAGCACACTTGAAACCTTTTGAAACTGTTGTTTCGAATCCAGAGCTGCTCATTTTTTATCACCGAGCTCCATATTTTCCTCTAGCAGTTTATCCAGACATGCTAGGAGCACCAAGGCAACATCATTATTTTATTTTTCCGCAATTTCTCGACGTTTTATATATAGAGTCGCTAAATTCCTTGCTTCTTACAAGAGGTGAGTTAGGTGAGTCAAATGGATCTTCTTCATAATTAGTTCAAATAGTCGGCACCAAGGATTATCATTCCCCTTCATGCCACCAGGAAGCCTTCAGTAACTCTACCGAAAGGCTTCATTGGGTTGAGAGCTGGCTCCAGAGGCTAACAAGCCCACTAAAGAAATTCAACCTTTCAATTCTGTTTCTTGCTCTAGAACCACTTCTGGTACAAAATCTGTATTAGTCAGGGTTTCTCTAAAGAAACAGAATCAACAGGATGAGTATATATAGCTATATACAAGTTATTGATTTGCTCAAGTGAAGGAGCTCAACAGTAGCACCGAACTGGAGAGGCCCGGAATCCAGGGAACCGCTCAGGCCGCAAGGCTGGATGTCTCAAAAGTCCCAGTCTGGTGCTGAAAGCCCGATGGATTCCAGGAAGATCTGGCCGTCTCAGTACAACGCTGGAATCTGAAAGGTTGATCACAGCAGCAAGAACAAAAACTATCAGAGAGAGAATCAAGCCCGGCAGAGGAAATAAAAAGACCAGCTCCAGCTTGCCGGTGGCCTTACATACTGCCTGCCAGCAGAAGGTAAACCCACATTTGGGGGTGGGCCAGCCGGTTGAGGTGGTCCAATCAGAGACCCTTTTTCTCTTATGTGTCCTTAGGCCAGTCAAGTGACACCCCCCAGGATTAACCCATGCACACACACCCTCCGCCTGTTCTCCCTTCGGGCATCCCTGTCCACTGAGGGCTGGGCCCGTTGGGTGTCCAGGTGTCTGAGTACTCCTGCGTCTTGGACTGCCTAAGGAGGCAAGGCTTAGTAGCCATCTTGAAGGACACAGGGGAAAAGAAATTAGAATTAAACTCCTTTACTATCTGTGTGGGACTAAAACTGTACTATTTAAATGGGGCTCGGTTTTGGATCCTTCCAGGCTATTTTGCCTCATACATTTGGGTCTAGTTAAAAGCCGGTCTGGTGTTCGAATGTTTGTTCCCCCTAGCCTAGCACTCCTGGCCTGTTTGGAATGAACGGAAAATCTGTCAAGAGGAAAAAAAAAAAAGAGCTCAAATCCAGTTTTTGGCATATTCGCAGTGTAAAAATTCTATCTCCCGTACTCTCTTTTTGTCTTATTTAATTTTTTTCTAAAATATATTGTATGTTGCTAACTGGCTGCAAAGTCGCTACCTCTGCCTCAGCTGGGATTCTGTGTACACCTAGCTAGAGCACCTCTCTCTCCCTCAGCTTCTTTTTCTCTGCTTTTCAAACAAGAACTCTGCCTTTCTTTGTGCGGGGAATTTGGAGCCCATGGCGTTTGTGCAGCCAAGGTGAGTGCTCTAACCACTGGGAGACACACCCAGCCCCGCATGTTTGTTTCCTTTTTGAGACAGAGTCCTCCTCTGTGGCTTTCCTGCCTCCTTCTGGAGAGCTGAGGCTACCGATGTGCCCCATCACATTTGATGGAAGCATATGTGCTGTCTCAATGTTTCTGTTGATAACATACTTTTCAAAATAGATTTTATGGAGCTGAGGGTGTAAAGACCCGAGCTTCAATTCCCAGCATCAAAAAGCTTTGAAAAAAAGAAGTGGTATTAGGCTGGGTGTGTGGCACAAATGGCCGTTTAAATCCTAGCACTTGGGGAGGCAAAGGCCGGTGAAGCTCTGTGAGTTCAATACCAGCCTAGTCCTATATAGTGAGCTCCAACCAGCTGGGACTAAGGGAGACCCTGTCTGCAAAAAGACCAAAAAAAAAAAAGTGACATTTTGAGAACAATAAAGACAGACATACTTTCCTTGTTCTTATGCACCCATCAATAACAGGGACCTATGACAGTATAGGGACAGGTATCTGGAACACCTTTAACAGGCCATCTGCTTGGGATGCCATCTTCAAAGTCCTGTTTTCCACTTTAATGCAAACCACAGGAGTCTCCAAGGCTCTTGAAAAAGCTCATCCTTCTCTGTACAGATTTGAAAACCAAGAATATTCCGAAATAAAGCTGTGATTCTTCCCATGCAGGTATGTGGACATACACATTGACAGCACCCCCAGTTCCCAAATTGGAAATCCTAAAAGACTTCAAAACGTGAAAAATTTTCCACAAGTGGAAAATTCTACATCTGACTTGAAGTGACGGATCATAGTCCAAGCATGGGTACATAAAAAATACTGCATATAATTGAGGTGCACTTGTGTTCTCCAGGTTCCTGTCCCCCTCCCAGTGTGCCCCATTTCCTCCACAAACCATGCCTCTACTGGCCACAAACATCACCACTGCCTCGAAAACAGCTGAGCTTAGTAGGTTTCCTGCCTGAGGCCTGTGTGCTGGAGGCCACTGTAAGAGCTGATAACGGTCATGACTTCTAATGAGAAGAACTTGCCTGGCTGGAGAGATGGCATAGCGTTAAGATGCCTACGATCGCTCTTCAGAGGACAGGTTCGATCCCCAGCACCCACACTGGCGGCGGGAACCGTCAATCAATCAGAGACTCCCGTTCCAGGGATCCGAGACAACTCTTCTGACCTCCCGCAGCGTTGCCACGACACAGGTGAAAACACTATCATGCGGAATAATTCATACACATACAAGAATAAATACAAATTAAAAAAAAAAAAATTAAAAAAAGAGAAAGGAATTCCTGCCTTCCTGAATCAGCTACGTTGTTCACCTGAGCAGGGATCATCCATGAAGACCCAGTGTGGACAGCCAGGATAGCATCTGTCTGGACGTACAGAAGGACGAATGTTTCACCATTTATGGGGATCAGACCATTGTGCCATCAGTTCAGTGACAATTAAGAGAAACTAGCATCCTATCTCTTTGAACTCACATGCCTCTGTGCTTTGGGAAACTCCCACAGCTTTTTGAGAACCTATCTGACAAAAAAGACTTTACTCCAGTCTCCACCTGAGCCTCCTGAGCCGGTGGCTGGTTTACTGACTCCAGGTGCGCTGTCCTGTCCTTTTATTTCCGGTTAGGAACGCTGGTATCCTGAGCCCGGGTGGGTTGTGTTTGTTTTATGGTCTTTTAAAGTAAGTCCTGTTTGAATCTTTGTGATAGATTCTAAATCAGAAATGTCTTGATTGGTGTTTTGTCTTGTTTGGTTTTTTAAATAATTTGTTTTCAGCATGAGGCACTAGTATATCGAGACAAATCAATTTTTGTATTAGATTTGAGTCCAGTCCCTCCGAAGACAGCTCATATAGTTTGTGCAGAAATTCCATTCTGTAACAATTCTGAATTGTCTCAGGGATCATCAGTTAGGGAAGTAAGCTTGTACTATACTAGGTTAAAAAAAAAATCAGTCCCCCCTCTTAACGCGGACGAAGGTTTGATGTCCATCTTTGGGGTTATCTCACTGCTTGTGTGCCTGACTTTGTGCAATTTAGTAGGCTCATGGATGGAGTTTAGAATAGGCTCCTAAATGGGGGGAATTTTGAGAGAGATTATCTGCTTATATCTTTGTCGATACATGTGTTACTAGACTTTTAGGTCTATGACTTAGAATGCAAAAAAATGACATACTATTATAAAGTGAATTTGTGTTTCTCATATGAGTGAAAATGAGCCCCCTTCCCTCTTCCTTGTGCTGTGCTGTGCTGGACATCGAACCCTGGACCTCACTCATGCAGGCCATGCCCCACAACGTGGCTCTATCTTGATCTAGCTGATCCCTTTCTGATATTACTTTGTTTCCCACTTTTGCATTGTTCACATTGTAGTAAGTACCATGTGCATAGTCTTATGTACAGTGTTCTAATGAGATAAACAGGACAGTGCTATGCATATTTAGCAATCACAGAATTTTTTTCCAAAACTAACCTGAAGAGTTTTTCTAGGGATTCCTTTTGGTTCATGCAAGACCAGAAAATATAATTATTTGAACTTTTTCTTTAAATTTTAAAAATTTTTGTAAAAATTTATTTAAAAATATGCGTATAATGTATTGTCTGCATGGAGTTTGTGCACCCGTGTCGTGCGCAATGCCACGGAGGTCAGAAGAGGGTGGTCGTATGCCCCTGGAACTGGAGGTTAAAGACGGTTCGCAACGCCATGTGGGTGACTGGGGATCGAACCCGGTTTCTCTGCAGGGCAGTCGGCGGCGCTCTCACCGCTAGCGTCTCTCCAGCCCATAGACTTTAGAGTTATAAAAGTTCTTGTCATCCATTCCACCCTCCCCCCGCCAGACAGGGTCTCATGGTAACCCAAGCTGACTTCAGACTTGTTATGTAGCAAGGTGAGCTGCCATGCCTAGTTTATACAGCACTGGGATTGAAGCCAGGCTTTGCACAGCCATGCAAGCATTCCATCAGCTGAATCACACTTCCAGATGAACTGTACTCTGAGAGAATCTAATGAGTTCTATTATAAAGTTGACCATCCTTCTGTTTTCAGAATGACTATGTTACTTTAACAGAAATTTAAACAACAAAGTAATTCATCCAAGGGGCCGGAGATAAGGGCGTAGCAGTTGAGAGCACTCGCTATCTTTGCAGAGGGCTGCAGTTCAATTCCCAGCGCCCCATGGCAGCTAACACCATTAGTAACTCCAGTTTCCTGGGTCCCTCCAACTCCCTCTTCTGACTCCAAGGCATTGGATGACATGGGTGTCTTACACACATGCAAGCAACACACTCATACAAACATAAATAAAAATAATAAAATCAAATCATCAAGAGGCTTGGTTTACATGCTTGGAACCAATGTAATATTCTAATAGATTAGATGAGATGGAGAAATGAGCCTGGAGAGATGGCTCATTTGTTAAGAGCACCGACTGCTCCTTGCAGAGGTCCCAGGTACGATTCCCACACCCAACATGGTGGCTAGCCTGTCTTTAGTTCCGGGTTTGGTGGTCCAAGCCAGTTAATGCCAAGCACTTCAGGAGATCTCTGTGAGTTCAAGGGCAGCATTGTCTACAGAGTGAATTCCAGCCAGCTGGGGACTAGAGGGGAAAAAAGGGGGACCCCCGTCTCAAAAAAAATGAGAGAATGGATTGGGGAAACATTTTTAGATTTGACTTTGAGATAAGTTGGGAAATAAAGACATTTTTGGTCAAGATTGTTATTTTTAAAGTGGATATTTCTTTGTTCAAAGATTAAATTTTTTAAAAAATTTTATTTATTTTTTATGTGTATGAATGAAACAAAAGATGTCTGCATGTAGTTTTGTGTACCCGTGTCGTGCATGCCACGGAGGTCAGGAAGAAGGGGTGTCGGATTCCCGGAACTGGAGTTCTCCTGGAAGGGAGTGTCAGATGATTCTCGGCCGCCATGTGGGTGCGGGGGATTGAACCGGGTCCTCTAAGAGCAGTCGGTGCTCTTAACCGCTAGGCTATCTCTCAGCCCGACAAGAGGATTAATTTTAAGAATCTCTTTCTCTCGTAGTCTCTCAGCTTGAACAGATAAATATAGAGTGCCAAGGTTGGGAGAGGGAACTGTAGAAGATGTGTGGGTAGCTGTCGTAGTTATACACAGCAGATAACATCTAGAATAAAGAACAGATGAAAATACTCATTGAGGATTAGTGTTCTTGAAGCATCATCAGATTCAACATTCCCAAGCCTAGCATTTAGAGCCATTCAGAATCTTGCTCATTTTGCATGTCTGACGATACATCCCACTCGGCTCAGCATACTGCCCTAACTGTAGAGTTCTGCTGTTGTGTTGCCAACACTCATTCAAATCGGTTCAATTTCTGTTTATGTAGTTCTTCAATGATCCTGTGCGCACACTGATCCAATTTTTAGCCTTTTAAACTCTTGTAGCAAGTAGTTTTGGTTTTTGACTTTCCTTCAGGCTGGTTCATGACTCATATAGTTACAATAGCAATATAAAGGACTGATTTATTTATTTTTTTGTGGGTTGGGGGGGGGGGGGGGGGTGCCTTCTTGAGGGCCCTCTTGTCCTATAAGGTGTATGTTTTTAAAAAATCCGGGTTCAGGGGCTGGAAGATAGCCTAGCGATTAGAGCACAGACTGATCCCCAGCACCCACATGGGGCTGAGAACTGTCTGTAAACTAACTCCAATTCCAGAAGTCAGTTCCATGGGAATCTGATGCCTCTTCTGACCCTCGTCATTGCACGACACGGGGGCCACAGGACCTACATGCAGACAGTCTTCGTACACATAAAAATAAATAATAGATAAAATTGAAATACTGAATTCATAGAAATGAGCAAAGTATACAATATTCATCTTATGAAGTCGGTATTTTTTTTTTTTTTTTTTTTTTTGTCTTTTCAGACAGGGTCTCCCGAGAATCCCAGCTGTCCTGGATTTGCTCTGTAGAACTAGGCTGGCATTAAACTCCACATAAAGATCCACCTGCACCTGCCTCTGGAGGTGCTAGGATTAAAGGCTGCGCCACCCTGCCCGACTTATGTCTGTATTATAGGGACAGATAGCTAATAAATGAAAGAAATAACTAATAAGGAAATACTGTGTAGTAAGGATTGCATGAAAAACATTATGAATCAGAGTTCTTAGTTGCAAATGGCAAAACCCACTCTTGTTAGGATAAGCAGGAAAAAAGATTGTTTTAAAGTATGTTAGGTAGTTCACAGAAACCAGAGACTTAACAAGGCCCAAGTTCTACCACTGGACTCAAGTCATGGGAGCTCTACTTCTTTAGCTTCTGAACAAGAATTAGCACTTTCCCTCTTTGCTGAGTGTGGTATGCAACTGTGAGGACTTCTGCCATTTCCCCTGAGAGAAAACTGGTCCCTCTGATATGTTCAGAATGCATTCCACATGACATCTTCATGTAGCATTTGCTTCATAACTGAAATACCATGTGGATATGTTTGACTGGCAGAACATAACCACGTGTCTGCCACCTGTTCACGAGAGAGGCTGGGAAAGTGAAATTTTGATTTCTGTCATGGAAGGTAGGCTTTGTAAGATGAGAAATTTCTATGAACAAAAACTATAAAAAGGTACTAAGTAGTTAAAAACCATGGGGAATTTGAAACTGTAGAGAATGATTGGGAGATCACTTTAGATTTTAGTAATTACAGAAGACCTCACCAAGGGCTTGATACTAAGCTGACACCTGACAAGGACCGTGGAACAATACAGGTGAAGAATACCCAAGCAGAGGGAATGAATGAATGAACAGCCCCAGCCTGCAGCTGGAGGCAGTCTAGGGTGGTAGCTGTTATATCTGCTTCCTGTTGCAGGAAGAGCACCTTGCCAGTGTGGCTGGAGATTGTAACTAGGAGGAAGTGTGGTATGAAGTAACACAGAAGAGGAGCTTTTCACAAAAATTTTGAGTTTGCTCAGTTTATCATTTTTCCTCCTTTGAGAAGTCCAGTCAAAAACAGGAATGTAATTATAGGTGTGGACACACAGAAGATGTTTGTGTTACTGATGCCCCATGAGCTGTTGGACATCATGGAGTGGCCGAGATTATTTGTGTGCTGTTCAGGAGAAGAACAGCAAGAGGGATCCAGCGAAGTAAGAAAATTAGAAAGACTATGTCCAGCCAGGAGAGGGATGAAGACTTCTGCTCTTATGCCAGTGTCCCATCCTGGTGGGCCTTGAAGCAAATTACATCTTTATTCTTTTGCCTTGATCAGGCAGGAAGAGTGTTTTGCGATTGCAGTTACTTGTGTTCTCCTGACTGTTTTAGAATAACATAACAAAGCCTTTCTACTCTGCTGCTCACAAAAAAACCAAACAAAAAAAACAAAAACCAAAGCCTGCAGCCCCAAAGGTGCCTTGGTCGTTCTTTCCAGTTTGCATTGTAAACTGGGTGCGATGGCTCATTCCTATAATCCCAGCACCAGGCAAGCGGAGGCAGGAGGAGCCAGCCTTTGTGACCAGCCTGGACTGCTGGAGGTCTACTCGGTGGGAGATCCCTTGCCTAGTAACTGGGGGTGATCCCTGAGTACCACCACCAAGAAAAAATCATTCCATTATACAGCAAAGTGATAAAAATTGCTGGGGTTTAGCACTCGGGAAACAGGCAGGCGATCTTGTGAGTTTAAGGCCAGCCTGGTCTACAGAGTGAGTTCCAGGATAGTCAGAGGACAGGGAATCTGTAAAAAAAAAAAAAATTGAGAGAGATGGCTCAGCGGTTAAGAGCACTGAATGCTCTTCTAGAGGACCCAGGTTCGATTCCCAGCACCCACATGGCAACTAAGAACCATCTTTAAGCTGGGCGTAGTGGTGCACGCCTTTAATCCTAGCACTTGGGAGGCAGAGCCAGGCGGGTCTCTGAGTTCAAGGCCAGCCTGGTTTATGGAGTGAGTTCCAGGCCAGCTGGGGCTACAGGGAAACCTGTCACAAAGACAAAAAAAAAAAAAAAAAAAAAAAGAAAAAAATAACTGCCCATGGCCTTTTTTTTTTTTTTTTTTTTTGTCTTTTGGGACAGGGTTTCCCTGTAGCTCGGCTGTCCTGGAAACTCACTATGTAGACCAGGTTGGCTTTGAACTCACAGAGAGCCTGCCTGCCTCTGCACCCAAAAGCTAGGATTAAAGGCGTGTGCCACCACGCCCAGCTAGATGCC
The DNA here is from genome assembly GCA_009823505.1 of Rhizomys pruinosus. Lineage (NCBI taxonomy): Eukaryota > Metazoa > Chordata > Mammalia > Rodentia > Spalacidae > Rhizomys > Rhizomys pruinosus. The sequence continues at coordinate 69,456 of VZQC01010633.1, read as the reverse complement.
TTTTAAGAAAGAAAGCAATACCACAAGTGAGATGAAATTTGGCTAGTTATTTTATTTATATAGTTATCATGTGTGTGTTGAATGTATGGGAGGTCAAGGTTGGTTCCTCCTCTTCCAGCATTTGAAACTGGGAATCAAACTCAGGTTTCTTCACTTGGTTGGTCTGGGGCAAGCACCTTTACCCACGAGCCCTCGGGCCAGCAGCATTTGCCTTTGGAAGGTAGAGCAGTTACCACTGTGAATGAAGTAGACTCTGCTTCCTGCTGAGTCATTTTTATTTGTGAAACTAGGCTCATAAAATGAGAGCACAGTCTGAATTTATCTTGTACTCTCATACTCAGAATAGTATTTGGCCTTTATATAAACTAAGAGAGCCTTAAATGGTAATAGGGTTACTCAGTCTTCTTTTAAAACTTAACTTTTGTGCTGGGCATGGTGCAACAAACACCTTTAATCCCAGCACTTGGGGCAGGAAACAAGCAGATCTCTGTGAGTTCCAGCCAGCTGGGGCTACCAGCAGACCCTGTCTCAAAACAGACCAAAAAAACAAACAAAAAGAAAAAAACCCAATTCTTCTGTTTGTCTCTTTTTTGTTGTTTTTTGTTGGGTTTTTGTTTTTTGTTTTCTTCTTTGAAACAGGGGCCCCTGTAGCCCCGCTGGCCTAGAACTCCCTAAGTAGACTAGCTGCCTCAATCTCATAGAGATCCACTGTGCCCTGCCTCCTCAGTGCTGGGATTAAAGGCATGTGCCACCACGCCTGGCTCTGTTTTTTGTTTTTCTTTTGTTTGTTTTGTTTTGTTTTGTTTTAAATATCTGATGGCCACAGCCTGGGAAAGTTTTCCTTGCTTTGTTTTTGCTACTAGGTCTCACTGTGTTGGGCCCAGGGCTGACGCAGTCTTGGGAGAAAACTGTCGCTGAGTTGTGAAATAAGGATACCACTGTCAATCATTTCTGCTCAAGAAAATTTTAGAATAGTTTTAAGATAGGAAGACAAAATTCCATTTGCATTGTGTGTATACATCATGTAGATTTTTCTCCAGCACTACTTTTATAAGCTCAGATAAGACAATGTATGCAAGAGAGCAGACATTTTTATAAGATCAGATAAGACAATGTATGCAAGAGGGCGCTGTGCTCATAGTATGGATGCAGTGCTTGATTCTAGGACAGATAATCAGCTTTTCTCATTGGACGGTGACAAGCTGGTTTCTGAGTTTGTTTTTTTGTTTTGTTTTTTTGGTCTTTTTCAAGCTGTCCTGGAACTCACTCTGTAGACCAGGCAGGCTTTGAACTCACAAAGATCCGCCTGCCTCTGCCTCCCAAGTGCTAGGGTTAAAGGTGTGTGCCACCAAGCCCGGCTGGTTTCTGAGTTTTACTCTACCTCAGTGTGGCCTCTGATTAGGTAATCCAGTTGTTTTGAACTACTGGACCCAGCCTATTAAAGGATCATAAAAAAGCAATACAAAAATATTAGAGTATATTGTGTGTAGTAAGGATAAGCATTCTTTCACAAACACTTGTTTCATTCCTCTGCGTTTGTGTGTACTTACTGAGTCTCATAAAATTACCTCATCTGCAGTAATGGTTAATTACAGTAATGGTAATAATACAATGACATTATAGCTGTCTTAGTTTGGGTAAGTATGCTACAAAGTTTGCACAAGGATGAAGTTTCCAAACTACTTTTCTCAGAATGGATTCTCATTTCTAATTTTATTTTATTTTATTTTATTTATTTCCATATGTGATGAATGTACTGTCTGCATGCAGTTTGTGCACCCGTGTGGGTGCAATGCCGCGGAGGTCAGAAGGAGGTGTCGGATTCCCCTGGAACTGGAGTTCTCCTGAATTGGAATTTCAGACGGTTCTCAAGCCGCACATGTGGTGCTGGGGATCGAACCCGGGCTCGTAAGAGCGTGTCGGCGCTCTTAACCGCTAGGCCATCTCTCCAGCCCTTGGATTCTCATTTCTAAGCAGGACATGGCTCTTCGTTTGCTTGCTTGCCTGCTTGTTTTTGTTTTTTGTTTGTTTGCTTGTTTTTGTTTGTTTGGTACTTTGAGACCAGAGGAGCACAGGCTGACCTCAGGTTCACTAGCACAGGCTGCCTTCACTCTCCTGTTGGGATTGCAGATGTGTACGACCACACGTAGCCACACTGTTTGTCATTGTGGCTTTCAGTTAGCCGGGCGTGGTGGCGCACGCCTTTAATCCTAGCACTTGGGAGGCAGAGGCAGGCGGATCTTTGTGAGTTCAAGGCCAGCCGGGTCTACAGAGTGAATTCCAGGACAGCGGGGGCCGCCAGGGAGAANTATGACTAAAAAAGTATTACTGGATAACGCTGTCACCCCATGAAGGGAAAAATTCACATTTCTACATCAGGGACCCAACAAGCTGCTGTCCTTACCAGGGGCCAGATAAAGAAACCCACTCAAGAGGCTGAATGTCAAATTAGAAGTGCTAACCATAAAGACTCCCCTAGGACCATGTTCTTAATGCTGCTTGCTTTGATTCATGTCCATTCCACGAAAAGTGTGTGTATGCCTTCCATGGCCCAAGTTGGGCTAGGTGTGGTGTGGTCGCCTCTGATATTGGGTTGTACCTTTTCATACTTTGAGATTGTGGTGGGGCCTATTGGGAATAAAGATGGAAAAAAATATTAGGTAATCAGGTTAATAATATAAAGGGATCTTGGAGAAATATCAGTCTGAAGAAAATAATGAAAATTTTAGGATTTACAAAAAGCCAGCTATGTTTAAGGACAATATAGAGATATTGAGGGGCTGGAGAGACAGACAAGTCAGTAAAGACTACTTGTTGCTCTTGAAGAGAACCTAGTTTAAGTTCCCAGTATCCACATGGTAGCTAACAAACCATCTGTAACTCCAATTCAGGAGATCCGACCTCCTCTTCTGACCTCCTCAGGCACCTGCATGACACAGGTGCACTTATCCACATGCAAGCAAAACACTGCTAGGTGTGGTGGTGACACGCCTTTAATCCTAGCACTTGGGAGGCAGAGGCCAGGCTAATTTTGTGAGTTCAAGGCCAGCCTGGTCTTACAGAGTGATTCCAGGCCAAGCGGGGCTACAGGGAGACCCTGTCTCAAAAAAAAAAAAAAAACAAAAAAAAAAAACAATATACAGTAATAAGTCAAAAAAATTCTTGATGTAATGGGCTGGAGAGATGGCCTAGCGGTTAAGAGCGCCGACCGCTCTTGCAGAGGACCCGGTTCGATCCCCAGCACCCACATGGTCGGCGAGAAACGCGATCATTCGGGAGAACTCCAGTTCCAGGGGATCCAATGCAACCTCTTCTGACCTCCGCGGCATTGCACGCACAGGGTGCACAAACTGCATGCAGACAGTACATTCATACACAATACAAGAATAAAAAAATAAAAAATATATAGATGTACTAAGCTAAGAGGGAGCTTCTGAAGATACCGTCTATTTCAGTGTTGCTTTAAATATGTCTTTTAATCCTACTAACAAAGCACAAGCAATTGGATGTACAGGCATTTAAGCAGTACTAATTATTATGGCAAGCTAAGCTGTGAGCATACACACAGATGCTTGGATGGTATGCTAATCCAAACTGTGGTTTCTCTATGAAGGGTGACAATTTCCTATTGTGGCTTATAACATCTCCTAACCAACAGAGGACATACATAAGCTTGTGGCATCTGCTGTGAGTTATTCCTCCAAGGAGAGAGCTAATAGCCAATTAGATTTGGGATATATATAGATACATGGCTGCCACTGTTACACAGCATGTCCAGGCAGTTGAGGTATAGGTGATACTGACTAAGGAGTCTTGCTTGTCTCAAGGAGACCAATATTTTGCTGTATTGCTTTAGTGGCCTTTGGTAATGCTCTCTGGCATTTCAGAGGCCAGTTGTACATTAGCAAGTGACGTCTCAAAACATTTTTCATGCTCACACCAGGTCTTCAACAACAGGGACTTACTGCCTTTCTCCTTGCATATATCCCACTTATAGGCAAAAGGCCTTCATAATTTTGGGGGCTTGGATCCCCTAGTCAACATCTCTTAGGCAGAATAATTCATTGCTGATATCAGAGCTGTTCTGTCCTAATATATTTTGCTTAATTACACAGCTTATAAAGACTTTACTATTGAATTTGGCTCTAAATACAGAATTATCCTTTCACAGTTCCTATGCCTATCAGTCAATTTAGAGTCAAATACTTTCTACAACAACTATAGATTAAAGCCTTAAAATCTAGCCAGGCGTGGTAGCGCACGCCTTTCATCCCAGCAGAGGCAGGAAGATCTCTGTGAGTTCAAGGCCAGCCTGATCTACAAAGTGAGTTCCAGGTCAGGTGGTGCTATAGGAAGACCCTGTCTCAAAAAAAACAAAACAAAACAAAAAAAAAAAAAAAAAAAACAGAGCCAGGCGTGGTGGCACATGCCTTTAATCCCAGCACTGAGGAGGCAGGGCAAGTGGATCTCTATGAGATTGAGGCCAGCTAAGTCTACTTAGGGAGTTCTAGGCCAGCTGGGGCTACAGGGAGCCCCTGTTTCAAAGAGAAACAAAAAACAAAAACCCAACAAAACAAAAACAAAAAGAGACAAACAGAAGAATTGGGTTTTTTCTTTTTGTTTGTTTTGTTTTGGTCTTTTTGAGACAGGGTCTCTGGGTAGCCCCAGCTGGCCTGGAACTCACAGAGATCTGCTTGTTTCTGTGCCCCAAGTGCTGGGATTAAAGGTGTTTGCCACCATGCCCAGCAAAAGTTAAGTTTTAAAAGAAGACTGAGTAACCCTATTACCATTTAAGGCTCTCTTAGTTTATATAAAGGCCAAATACTATTCTGAGTATGAGAGTACAAGATAAATTCAGACTGTGCTCTCATTTTATGAGCCTAGTTTCACAAATAAAAATGACTCAGCAGGAAGCAGAGTCTACTTCATTCACAGTGGTAACTGCTCTACCTTCCAAAGGCAAATGCTGCTGGCCCGAGGGCTCAGTGGGTAAAGGTGCTTGCCGCCAGACCAACCAAGTCTGAAGAACCTGAGTTTGATTCCCCAGTTTCACATGATGGAAGAGGAGAACCAACCTCTGACCTCCATACATTCAACACACACATGATAAATATATAAATAAATAAATAGCCAAATTCATCTCACTTGTGGTATTGCTTTCTTTCTTAAAAGGCATCTAGCTGGGCGTGGTGGCACACGCCTTTAATCCTAGCTTTTGGGTGGCAGAGGCAGGCAGATCTCTGTGAGTTCAAAGCCAACCTGGTCTACATAGTGAGTTCCAGGACAGCCGAGCTACAGGGAAACCCTGTCCCCAAAAGACAAAAAAAAAATAAATAAATAAATAAAAAAAAAAAAGGCATGGGCAGTTTTCTTTGCTTTTTTTTTTTTTTTTTTGTCTTTTGTGACAAGGGTTTCCCTGTAGACCCCAGCGGGCCTGGAACGCACTCCAGAAACCAGGTTGGCTTGAACTCAAAGAGATCGGCCTGGCTCTGCCTCCCAAGGCTAGGATTAAAAGCGGCACGCACTACGACCAGCTTAAGATGGTTTCTTGAGGTTTGCCATGTGGGTCTGGGAATCGAAGAGCATTCAGTGCTCTTAACCGCTGAGCCATCTCTTCAATTTTTTTTTTTTTACAGATCTCCCTGTAGCTCTGACTATCCTGGAACTCACTCTGTAGACCAGGCTGGCCTTAAACTCACAGAGATCGCCTGCCTCTGTTTCCCGAGTGCTAAACCCCAGCAATTTTTATCACTTTGCTGTATAATGGAATGATTTTTTCTTGGTGGTGGTACTCAGGGATCACCCCCAGTTACTAGGCAAGGGATCTCCCACCGAGTAGACCTCCAGCAGTCCAGGCTGGTCACAAAGGCTGGCTCCTCCTGCCTCCGCTTGCCTGGTGCTGGGATTATAGGAATGAGCCATCGCACCCAGTTTACAATGCAAACTGGAAAGAACGACCAAGGCACCTTTGGGGCTGCAGGCTTTGGTTTTTGTTTTTTTGTTTGGTTTTTTTGTGAGCAGCAGAGTAGAAAGGCTTTGTTATGTTATTCTAAAACAGTCAGGAGAACACAAGTAACTGCAATCGCAAAACACTCTTCCTGCCTGATCAAGGCAAAAGAATAAAGATGTAATTTGCTTCAAGGCCCACCAGGATGGGACACTGGCATAAGAGCAGAAGTCTTCATCCCTCTCCTGGCTGGACATAGTCTTTCTAATTTTCTTACTTCGCTGGATCCCTCTTGCTGTTCTTCTCCTGAACAGCACACAAATAATCTCGGCCACTCCATGATGTCCAACAGCTCATGGGGCATCAGTAACACAAACATCTTCTGTGTGTCCACACCTATAATTACATTCCTGTTTTTGACTGGACTTCTCAAAGGAGGAAAAATGATAAACTGAGCAAACTCAGAATTTTTGTGAAAAGCTCCTCTTCTGTGTTACTTCATACCACACTTCCTCCTAGTTACAATCTCCAGCCACACTGGCAAGGTGCTCTTCCTGCAACAGGAAGCAGATATAACAGCCACCACCCTAGACTGCCTCCAGCTGCAGGCTGGGGCTGTTCATTCATTCATTCCCTCTGCTTGGGTATTCTTCACCTGTATTGTTCCACGGTCCTTGTCATGTGTCAGCTTAGTATCAAGCCCTTGGTGAGGTCTTCTGTAATTACTAAAATCTAAAGTGATCTCCCAATCATTCTCTACAGTTTCAAATTCCCCATGGTTTTTAACTACTTAGTACCTTTTTATAGTTTTTGTTCATAGAAATTTCTCATCTTACAAAGCCTACCTTCCATGACAGAAATCAAAATTTCACTTTCCCAGCCTCTCTCGTGAACAGGTGGCAGACACGTGGTTATGTTCTGCCAGTCAAACATATCCACATGGTATTTCAGTTATGAAGCAAATGCTACATGAAGATGTCATGTGGAATGCATTCTGAACACTTCAGAGGGACCAGTTTTCTCTCAGGGGAAATGGCAGAAGTCCTCACAGTTGCATACCACACTCAGCAAAGAGGGAAAGTGCTAATTCTTCTTCAGAAGCTAAAGAAGTAGAGCTCCCATGACTTGAGTCCAGTGGTAGAACTTGGGCCTTGTTAAGTCTCTGGTTTCTGTGAACTACCTAACATACTTTAAAACAATCGTTTTTCCTGCTTATCCTAACAAGAGTGGGTTTTGCCATTTGCAACTAAGAACTCTGATTCATAATGTTTTTCATGCAATCCTTACTACACAGTATTTCCTTATTAGTTATTTCTTTCATTTATTAGCTATCTGTCCCTATAATACAGACATAAGTCGGGCAGGGTGGCGCATGCCTTTAATCCTAGCACTCCAGAGGCAGAGGCAGGTGGATCTTTGTGAGTTTAAGGCCAGCCTAGTCTACAGAGCAAATTCCAGGACAGCTGAGGGCTATAGGGAGACCCTGTCTTGAAAAGACAAAAAAAAAAAAAAAAATACAGACTTCATAAAGATGAATATTGTATACTTTGCTCATTTCTATGAATTCAGTATTTCAATTTTATTTATTTATTTATTTTTATGTGTACGAATGTACTGTCTGCATGTAGGTCTGTGCGCCCGTGTCGTGCAATGACGAGGTCAGAAGAGGGCATCAGATTCCCCTGGAACTGGAGCTCTCCTGGAATTGGAGTTACAGACAGTTCTCAGCCGCCATGTGGGTGCTGGGGATCAGTCTGTGCTCTTAACTGCTAGGCTATCTCTCCAGCCCCTGAACCCGGTATTTAAAACACTACACCTTATAGACAAGAGGCCCTCAAGGAGCACACCCACAAATAAATAAATAAATAAGTCCTTTATATTGCTATGTAAATATATAGTCATGAACCAGCTGAAGGAAAGTCAAACTACCATGCTACAAGAGTTAAAAGCTAAAAATTGGGATCAGTGTGAGCACAGGCATCATGAAGAACCTACATAAACAGAACATTGAAAAGATTAGGAATGAGTGTGGCAAACACAGAAATATACAGTTAGGGAAGTATGCTGAGCCGAGTGGGATGTATCGTCAGACATGCAAAATGAGCAAGATTCTGAATGGCTCTAAATGCTAGGCTTGGGAATGTTGAATCTGATGATGCTTCAAGAACACTAATCCTCAATGAGTATTTTCATCTGTTCTTTATTCTAGATGTTATCTGCTGTGTATAACTACGACAGCTACCCACACATCTTCTACAGTTCCCTCTCCCAACCTTGGCACTCTATATTTATCTGTTCAAGCTGAGAGACTACGAGAGAAAGAGATTCTTAAAATTAATCCTCTTGTTGGGCTGGAGAGATAGCCTAGCGGTTAAGAGCACTGACTGCTCTTGCAGAGGACCCGGGTTCAATCCCCAGCACCCACATGGCGGCCGAGAATCATCTGAAACTCCATTCCAGGAGAACTCCAGTTCCAGGGGAATCCGACACCCTCTTCTGACCTCCGTGGCATTGCACGACACGGGTGCACAAACCTACATGCAGACATTACATTCATACACATACAAAAATAAATAAAATTTTTTAAAAATTAATCCTCTTGCAACCAAGCAAATATCCAATTTAAAAATAAAAATCTATGACCAAAATGGCCTTTATTTCCCAAACCTTATCTACAAAGTCAAATACTAAAATGTTTCCCAAATCCATTTCTCCTCATTTATTTTTTGAGACGGGGTCTCCCTATAGTCACAGCTGGCCTGGAACTCACTCTGTAGACCAAGCTGGCCTTGAACTCACAGAGATCCTCCTGAGTGCTGGGATTAAAGGCTTGTACCACCACACCCGGCACTAAAGACAGTTCTTAGCCACCATGTGGGTGCTGGGAATCGTACCTGGGACCTCTGCAAGAGCAGTCGGTGCTCTTAACAACTGAGCCATCTCTCCAGCCTCATTTCTCATCTAATCTATTAGAATATTACATTGGTTCCAAGCATGTAAACCAAGACTCTTGATGATTTTATTTTATTATTTTTATTTTATGTGTATGAGTGTGTTGCTTGCATGTGTGTAAGTACACCCATGTCATCCAATGCCTGTGGAGTCAGAAGAGGGAGCTGGAGACCCAGGAACTGGAGTTACTAATGGTTGTTAGCTGCCATGTGGGCGCTGGGAATTGAACCTGCATCCTCTGCAAGAATAGCGAGTGCTCTTAACTGCTAAGCCCTATCTCCGGCCCCTTGATGAATTACTTTGTTGTTTAAATTTCTGTTAAAGTAACATAGTCATTCTGAAAACAGAAGGATGGTCAACTTTATAATAGAACTCATTAGATTCTCTCAGAGTACAGTTCATCTGGAAGTGTGATTCAGCTGATGGAATGCTTGCATGGCTGTGCAAAGCCTGGCTTCAATCCCAGTGCTGTATAAACTAGGCATGGCAGCTCACCTTGCTACATAACAAGTCTGAAGTCAGCTTGGGTTACCATGAGACCCTGTCTGGCGGGGGGAGGGTGGAATGGATGACAAGAACTTTTATAACTCTAAAAAGTCTAGGGGCTGGAGAGAGGCCTAGCGGTTGAGAGCGCGCCGACTGCTCTTGCAGAGGACCCGGGTTCGATCCCCAGCACCCACATGGCGGTTGAGAACCGTCTTTAACTCCAGTTCCAGGGGAATCCGACACCCTCTTCTGACCTCCGTGGCATTGCACGACACGGGTGCACCAACCTCCATGCAGACAATACATTCATACGCATATGAAAATAAATTTTAAAAAATTTTTAAAAATTTAAAGAAAAAGTCTAAATAATTATATTTTCTGGTCTTGCATGAACCAAAAGGAATCCCTAGAAAAACTCTTCAGGTTAGTTTTGGAAAAAAATTCTGTGATTGCTAAATATGCATAGCACTGTCCTGTTTATCTCATTAGAACACTGTACATAAGACTATGCACATGGTACTTACTACAATGTGAACAATGCAAAAGTGGGAAACAAAGTAATATCAGAAAGGGATCAGCTAGATCAAGATAGAGCCACGTTGTGGGGCATGGCCTGCATGAGTGAGGTCCAGGGTTCGATGTCCAGCACAGCACAGCACAAGGAAGAGGGAAGGGGGCTCATTTTCACTCATATGAGAAACACAAATTCACTTTATAATAGTATGTCATTTTTTTGCATTCTAAGTCATAGACCTAAAAGTCTAGTAACACATGTATCGACAAAGATATAAGCAGATAATCTCTCTCAAAATTCCCATTTCTAGGAGCATATTCTAAAATCCATCCATGAGCAATACTAAATGCACAAAGTCATGCACCCAAGCAGTGCAGATAACACCAAAGACTGGACACAACTTTAGTGGGTATCAGAGGGGACTGATTTTTTTTTTAACTAGTATAGTACAAGCTTACATTCCCTAACTGAGATCCCTAAGAAATATTTCAGAATTGTTCAGAATTGGAATTTCTGCACAACTATAATGAGCTGTCTTAGAGACTGGACTCAAATCTAAATACAAAATTGATTTGTCTCAGATATACTATGTGCTCATAGCCTGAAAACAAATTTATTTTAAAAAACAAAACAAGACAAAAACCAATCAAGACATATGTATTTAGAATATATCACAAAGATTCAAACAGAGACTTAATTTAAAAGACAGAACAAACAAAACCACCAGGGCTCAGGATACAGAGTCCTAACCGGAAATAAAGGACAGGACAGAGCACCTGGAGTCAGTAAACAGCACAGAGCTCAGAGTGCTCAGGTGGAGACTGAGTAAAGTCTTTTTTGTAGATAGTTCTCAAAAGCTGTGGGAGTTTCCCAAAGCACAGAGGCATGTGAGTTCAAAGAGATAGGATGCTAGTTTCTCTTAATTGTCACTGAACTGATGGCACAATGGTCTGATCCCCATAAATGGTGAAACATTCGTCCTTCTGTACGTCCAGACAGATGCTATCCTGGCTGTCCACACTGGGTCTTCATGGATGATCCCTGCTCAGGTGAACAACGTAGCTGATTCAGGAAGGCAGGAATTCCTTTCTCTTTTTTTTTAATTTTTTTTTATTAATTTTATTTATTTCTGTTTGTGTATGAATGCACTGTCTGCATACCCGTGTCGTGCAACGCTGCGGAGGTCAGAAGAGGGTCTCGGATTCCCCTGGAACTGGAGTTCTCCTGGAATTGGAGCTTCAGACGGTTCTCAGCCGCCATGTGGGTGCTGGGGATCGAACCCGGGTCCTCTGTAAGAGCGGTCGGTAGGCGCTCTTAACCGCTAGGCCATCTCTCCAGCCCCAGGAATTCCTTTCTCATTAGAAGTCATGACCGTTATCAGCTCTTACAGTGGCCTCCAGCACACAGGCCTCAGGCAGGAAACCTACTAAGCTCAGCTGTTTTCGAGGCAGTGGTGATGTTTGTGGCCAGTAGAGGCATGGTTTGTGGAGGAAATGGGGCACACTGGGAGGGGGACAGGAACCTGGAGAACACAAGTGCACCTCAATTATATGCAGTATTTTTTATGTACCCATGCTTGGACTATGATCCGTCACTTCAAGTCAGATGTAGAATTTTCTACTTGTGCTGGAAATTTTTCACGTTTTGAAGTCTTTTAGGATTTCCAATTTGGGAACTGGGGGTGCTGTCAATGTGTATGTCCACATACCTGCATGGGAAGAATCACAGCTTTATTTCGGAATATTCTTGGTTTTCAAATCTGTACAGAGAAGGATGAGCTTTTTCAAGAGCCTTGGAGACTCCTGTGGTTTGCATTAAAGTGGAAAACAGGACTTTGAAGATGGCATCCCAAGCAGATGGCCTGTTAAAGGTGTTCCAGATACCTGTCCCTATACTGTCATAGGTCCCTGTTATTGATGGGTGCATAAGAACAAGGAAAGTATGTCTGTCTTTATTGTTCTCAAAATGTCACTTTTTTTTTTTTGGTCTTTTTGAGACAGGGTCTCCCTTTAGTCCCAGCTGGTTTGGAGCTCACTATATAGACTAGGCTGGTCTTGAACTCACAGAGATTCACCTGCCTCTGCCTCCCAAGTGCTAGGATTAAAGGCATGTGCCACCACACCCAGCCTAATACCACTTCTTTTTTTCAAAGCTTTTTGATGCTGGGAATTGAACTCAGGGTCTTTACACCCTCAGCTCCATAAAATCTATTTTGAAAAGTATGTTATCAACAGAAACATTGAGACAGCACATATGCTTCCATCAAATGTGATGGGGCACATCGGTAGCCTCAGCTCTCCAGAAGCTGAGGCAGGAAGCCACAGAGGGAGACTCTGTCTCAAAAAAGGAAACAAACATGCTGGGCTGGGTGTCTCCCAGTGGTAGAGCTCTCACCTGGCATGCACAAAGCCATGGGCTCAATTCCCAGCACAAGAAAGGCAGAGAAAAAGAGCTGAGGGGAGAGAGAGGTGCTCTAGCTAGGTGTACACAGAATCCCAGCTGAGGCAGAGGGTAGCGACTTTGCAGCCAGCTTAGCAACACAGCAATATCTTTTTAAGAAAAAAATTGAAATAAGAAAAAGAGTACAGGGAGATAGAAGTTACAATGCGAATATGCAAACATGGATTTGAGCTTCTTTTTTTTTTCTCTTGACAGTTTTCATTCATTCCAAACAGGCCAGGAGTGCTAGGCTAGGGGGAACAAACATTCGAACACCAGACCGGCTTTTAACTAGACCCAAATGTATGAGGCAAAATAGCCTGGAAGGATCCAAAAGCGAGCCCCATTTAAACAGTACAGTTTTAGTCCCACACAGATAGTAAAAGAGTTTAATTCTAAATTTCTTTTCCCCGAAGTGTCCTTCAAGATGGCTACTAAGCCTTGCCTCCTTAGACAGCTCAAGACGAGGAGTACTCAGACACCTGGACACCCAACGGGCTCAGCCCCTCAGTGACAGGGATGCCCGAGAACAGCAGGAGGGTGTGATGGTTAATCCTGGGTGTCAACTTGACTGGACTAAGGAACAAATAAGAGAAAAGGGTCTTCTGATTGGACCACCTCAACCCGGATGGCCCACCCCAAATGTGGGTGTTACCTTCTGCCGGCAGGCAGTATTTAAGGCCACAGCAGCGGGAGCTGGTCCC
>VZQC01010633.1:12884-43516 GCA_009823505.1 Rhizomys pruinosus | reverse complement strand
GGAGGCAGAGGCAGGCCGACCTCTGTGAGTTCAAGGCCAGCCTGTTCTACATAGTGAGTTCCAGGACAGCTGGGGCTACGGGGAGACCCTGTCTAAAAAAAAAAAAAAAAGAAAGAAAAAAAGAAATGACTACAACATAAGAATATACATGGACTATTGCATAAATTGATTATTAAAATAGTACTTATTTCACATCAATTATCTCAAAAAGAAGTCTCCCCCCTCCTTTCCAGATCTTGTTTCTATTTGGCATGCTCCATAAAACCATGACACAATGTAAGAACAGTCTTCCTTTTAACCATAAAAGGTAGTATATCCTCTTACAAAATAAACCATCTGCTACAAACCGCTGCTAATTCCAAACACACGAAAACAAGTGAATGCCAACAAGTTTCCAGCCACAGCTTGTCTGCACTGGAAGAATATGAGTTTCAGGAAAGGGAGCTGAGTGGCTGCAGCTCAGTCCCTCAAGAGCTCACTGTAGCACAGCAGATCCTTTCTGCACAGGACGTTCATCTGCGTGCTGAAGCACTCGCTGCCTGTCTCCACCTTCACTGGGGAAGTACAGAGGGGTTTCCCAGAAATATGATAACCAAGGACACTGGACACCAAAAAAGGAGATTAGCTTTTTAAAAGTCAAAACAACATTCCTAGTCTAACTTTTAAAATGGCATAACAGATTCCTCATTCCTATCCCTCAATGAAAAAAGATACTGAATGGACAGGAAAATGACGGAATTAATGGAACTGAAATAGAAATGCCACAGAGCACTTAAGAATGAATGGCGTAGGGGCTGGAGAGATAGCCTAGCAGTTAAGAGCACCAACTGCTCTTGCAGAGGACCCGGGTTCGATCCCCAGCACCCACATGGTGGCTAAGAACTGTCTGTAACTCCAATTCCAGGAGAACTCCTGTTCCAGGGGAATCCAAGACCCTCTTCTGACCTCCATGGCATTGCACGACACAGGTGCACAACAGTACACTCATACACATACAAAAATAAATAAAATTAAAAAAAATTTTTTTTAATGAATGGAGTAGACCACACATCAACTAAATAGTTTTTAATTACATTTATTTATTTTGTGGGGGAGAAAGGGCATAGATAGAGGTCAGGAGAAAACTTGCAAGCATGATCAATCCCCCCTACCCCAATGCATCTAGCACATTAAACTCAGGTAATCACAATTGGCAGCAAGCACCCTTACCCACTGAGTCATCTTTCTAGCCTGCAACTAAGTACTTTTTGAAGTATTAAGCAAAAGAACAGACTGCAGAAAGATACACAGTTGTAAAACTTTCTAAATAAGGTTTTATTTATTTCTAAATAGAGTTGTAAAGCATACTTAGAAAACCAATAAGCAAGGTTTAGAGATCCACATATACACAATAAAAAGATAAACACAGCCGGGCTTGGTGGCACATGCCTTTAATCTCAGCACTTGGGATGCAGAGGCAGGCGGATCTCTGTGAGTTCAAGGCCAGCCTAGTCTACATAGCAAACCCCAGGCCAGCTCCAACTAAAGGGAGATCCTGTTTCAAAAAGACCAAAAAAAAAAAAAAAAAAAAAAAAAAAAAAGATATGCACACAGGTAGCAAATACCAAACTCCAGAGAATATTATTTCTGGAAGGACAGGAGCTAGGAGTGAGGGAGAGTACTTGGGGTCTGCAATTACAATTGTTAAACTTCTTAAAGCTAAAAGGGAAAACATTTTTTTTATGAACATGACATACTTTATAATTTTAGAAGAAAAACCCTTGACTGAGCACAGTGTAATTTTCCTTTGACGGACAACCGATGCATAAGGAAAACCCCTCTGGTGACAGCGAGGCCTTTCTGAGCAGGCCAGCTCCTGGGAGAGCATGCTGGGCAGTGGCTCCTCTGTCCTTCCCTCCACTGTGCCTGTGATTTTCTGATGCTGGCTGTGATGTGACCTCTGCATTTGTAACTCAGTGGCTCAGCTTCTCTCTACTTTTAATCTTACCAGAATACTCATTTTAGGCCAGAAATCTATTATAGTTTCCTTTTGTCCTCCTTTTTCTGCTAAAAGCTCTAGCAATCATTCAAAAAACAGCCATTATATTTTAAAGCTCATCCAATCTTGTGGTATTTGGCCATGCTAAGAACTATATTTTGTTTTGTAATTCATTAAATATCAATGGAGAACAAGATACTCAAATTAAAGAAAGCACTGACTAGAGTTCAGCTCTTCATCAAATAAATCAATATTCCAAAATTCTGCAGCATGTTACACTAAAGCTGTGTCTTACCATCTCAACTCTACTTGGAAAATATAATTATGATACTTAGGGCAGAGCTATACTTCTGAAAATTTAAGATTTTATTTTCTTTTGGATTAAAAGAAGAAAATAAAGAACAAAACCAAAGTGCTAACATTAAACATGCAACATTAGGCATATGAATGATAACTAGTAATTTAAAAACAAACAAAAGAGTAGTTTCTAACCAGAAAATTCCTTTTTCCTGTCTACACAGCAGTGTCTGGCACCAGTACTCACAGGTCAATGCAAGAGGGGCAAGGGAAACCGAGAGACCAAGACAGGCAAGCATAAACTGGACTCTGCTTAGAAAAAAAAAGGAGCCGGGCATGGTGGCGCACACCTTTAGCACTCAGGAGGCAGAGGCAGAGGCAGGCAGATCTCTGTGAGTTCAAGACCAGCCAGGTCTACAAAGTGAGTTCAGGCCAGCTGGGACTGCAGGGAGATCCTGTCTCAAAAAGACAAAAAAAAAAAAAAAAAAAAAAAAAAAAGCAAATGGGAAATCTTCAACAGTCTCAATACATTTTACTACTTCCACTACTCTCAATCTATCTTTAAATATACTTCTTTAAAGTATTCTGATATCTGTATCCTGTTTCCACATGAAAAATGGGTTTTTCTCACAGTTGGCCACTTGCCACAGTCTTCTCCGTGGCAGCAGCAGAATGCTGGCTGGCAGTGCAAAGATACGGCTATGGTGGGGGCAGAATGGAAATTCGGAAGGTTGGCTCCAAAACAACCACCTCCAAAAACCTGTCTCCTCTGGAAATACATGTATGCCAACCTCAAGCTGGTGGCACCTCACTCTCTTCTGCAAAATCCAGCACTGTGTAACTCCCACCAGTAATGCCAGAGAGATATCACTGTGCCACTTTGTCAGATTCTTTTTTGTTGTGCCAGAGATAGGACTCAGGGTCTCACACATGCTAAGCAAATACTAGCACGAAGCTATGTCCTCTGCCTACTAGACCAGATTCTTCAACCACTTGTAACCGAGCAGCTCTAGAATCTTTTCCTCCAACGCCTGTTACTTGACCTTTGAATCAGTCCTTGTTTTGGCTTGACGTAAGGTGGTACAAGTTTATTCTCTGCTGCATGAATCGGAAGTCATTCCTTCTTCGGACACGTGTGAATCCATCACTGCAGTGTCTTGATAGAGAACAAGATGGTTTCTATCTGCATTTCCCCCAGAGCTACAGGATTTGCACAGTGGTCTCTGGGACTGCTTTAACTCACTGATGCTCATCCATCCAACAGTGACTGGGTGTCTAGGCTCTGGACATGGTATTAAGGCTCCATGCACGGAGCTGGAAGAATCTATATACTTGCCAATAAATACTATGCTTACCATCAATACATGACTATCATGAACAACTAATCATGTATCAAGGTCTTTGCACTAAGCTTTCCACTAATGTTTAACTGCAAAGGAAAACAGAAACACTTTGTTTCAGGCTAGCATGGCAGAATTAGAACTAATTTACCAGTACAATCCCATTACTTTACTCCAATCCTGACTGTTTATACCTTCTCCCAATTCTCCGACTCTCAACTCCCCAATACATCTGCACCTCTTCTGCCATTCTCCCAACAGTTTGGATTAGAAAAAAAAGAAGACAAAGGAGAAAGTGAAGACTATAGCCATAAGTAACTGTTTAAGGAGAATTAATATAAACAGACTGTTTACCAATGTGTTCAAGAAGCCATCCTGAAAGGGAACCAGAAGGCTGTTTACCTTTTACTTCAAGCTCTTGACCCTTGTGAGAAGGAAGCCTGAGTGTATGATTTTAAACCAGCCACCCAGTGAAATAAAAGTTACTTGTAAAGTGTTATATGAAAAAGAAACCTGCAGCCAGACATGCCTTAATCTCAGAACATGTGCCCATGATGCATGTGCACACACAGACACAGACACACACAAACATATACACACAAATAATCAATAAAAGAAGCCCTTTAGGTTCACTTGATCGAGCATCCTTTTTTAAATGACAAAACATTAAAACCAAAGAGGTTAAATGACTTTCCCAAGACCAAATGCAAGTTAATGGAAGGGAGAGAAACAGAACTCACTTTCCTGACTCTTCTCTCACATGGCACCTTCAAGTACTTTCATTTGGTGAGATATACACACTCACACATACACATTCACACACACACACACACACACACACACACACACACACACATATACACACCCTCACAACCAGCACCTCTTCATTTGCTTATCTATCTCAGAAAACTAAAAACTGTCTGTGACAACACAGCAATCCTTTGCACATTCGATCCAATCCTCTCACGAACAGCATTGCAAACACAATCTCCTCTGGTAGAACAAATATGGCAGTGTCTCTGGAAAACTGTCACAGTTACCAAAGAAACAGACGCCTGCTCTGTATTATAAATACCTAGTGGACCAAAGAACCCATGTTTTTTAAATAAAGCAATTTATGCCTTTTATTTAAATATATAATCCCAAATCATTTTAGTTTTAGTTTTATGACCCAAGAAATGGGGGGTGGGGGACAGAAGCAAAAAGAAGTTTCTGTAGTTCCATTTCTAATGTGGAAAAGGAAAAGTGCATAAAATTTTACTAAGAAAAACTCTGATGCTTTGGAATTCCTACTTATAAAGAAATGGTGACCGTGTACTATATTGAATGTTTTCACAATGTAAAAATAAATATTTGATGTGTTTACTCATTTAAACATCACACATTGTACATGTGCATTAAAACATCCATGGTAACCCATAAATGGGTACAATTTGTATGTACCAATTAAAAAACATTTTAAAAGAAAGCAAGAAAAGATAAGATTATCATCATACAGAGTTCAATAGTCCCTTAAGGGAGTCCAAACAAGTTTGGGCCATTAAAGAGCTCTTTATCAACACATATATCTCAAAAATGGAAAGTGAAAAAGAACAAAGTCAAAGAAAATTACTCAAAAGTCCTCCTCTTATGAACATAATACTGAAGGTCACTGCACAAAGCTCTGGAACCATGCAACACACAGAAACACGGTCTCTTGACAAAGATTTTCTGAGTGCTTTTCACGCTGTGTGTACCTTTTTGCACTGCTGTGCAAATCTCCTGAATTCTATGGGGGGGGCAGCGGCATGAGAAGGTGGTAGACATCCGATTTGATATATAAATTTTAAAGTAACTTAAAAATAAAGCTCAAATAGAACACTTTTAATACAAAGTTAGAAACCACAGAAAGAAGCATATTTAACAAGAATATAAAAAGGGAAATTTCGGGGGCTGGAGGGATGGCCTAGCGGTTAAGAGCGCTGACTGCCCTTGCAGAGGACCCGGGTTTGATCCCCAGCACCCACATGGCGGCTGAGAACCATCTGAAACTCCAATTCCAGGAGAACTCCAGTTCCAGGGAAATCCGACACCCTCTTCTGACCTCCGCGGCATTGCACGACACGGGTGCACAAACCTACATGCAGACAGTACATTCATACGCATTAAATAAATAAATAAATAAAAATTAAAAAAAAAAAAGGGGAAATTTCAAAGGTCAAGAAATAAAAGTCTCAGTGCCTGGTAATAAAGTCAGACCTTGAATTAAATTGCCTTCAACCTGATACTAGCCAAGAACTTGGTGACTGGGTGGAGCCTATGAATTCTACTTCTGGAAACTCTCCTCCCTAGTCCCGTTCCTCTATCCTATCTAGCCGGTCTCTAGTGTCCTAGTTCAGGCATCTCTTGCCTGATGATCCACTGAACTAGCTGGTCCTTCACTGGTCTCTACCTCCCTTTAAAATGCTGCCAGGCATGACCTTGAAAAGCATAAACTTGATCAAGTTATTTTCGTATTTAAATTTTTAGTAATTCATCATGGGCAAGTGATGCTCTTTTCAAACTGGCCACGTAGTTGCAAAATCAACTTGAAGGAGCCCTGACCAGTATTTCTTGAACATAAAAGAACCCAGGTTTGTCTCATACAAAGTAATAATATTGTTTCATAATTTTTTTCTTTAGTTTAACCTGTGCACAGTGCACACACATAATAGGTCATGACAGAAAATATACCATGGTGTGAGTTATGAAAAACTACTGATACACATCAACTTTCAATTCCTTCACAAATCCCTTAGCTGCCCCGTAGCCTGGTCCCTCCCCACAATGGTTAAGAGAACAAAGGCTGGATTCTTTGGGATGACATGTCAGTGTGCTTTCCCTTGGTGTGTGGTCCCGGGCAGGTGTCACCAGGCTATGACCCTGGACAGATCACTTCACCAATCGATCAGAGGCAACTTAGTTTCACTAAATGTAAAAGGAGAAAAATAACGGTATTCACATCTTAGGGTAACACAGAAATTGAGGGCAATAACCGATATGAAATACTTGGTACCTGGTACACTTGATAAAGCTTTGACTGACATCACTACTATCTCCCAGCGTACTCTCTAACTGTTCTTGTTCATTCTCTGATTGTAACAAACCACCAGCTGCATCTTCTGTCTTCCACCCTCATACTGCCACATCACATCTTGGTGTTCCTGGAATGCCAACACATTCTGAGCCCCCCAAGCACTGCACTCCTTCACATTCAGCTCCTCGGTGGCCTCTGTGAAGCCTTCCCAGATCCACTCAGCCACCAGAAAAAAAAGAATTCCACACTTTAAGACAGCAGCAGCAGAGCAGACTGTAGTGCCTGCACAGCGTCCTAGCCAGACTGAACTCTCGTCAGAAGCCCCAAGGCAGCTTTCTTCACCTCAGCACAGAGTCGCACAAAAGACTGACTTCCATACTTTATTCCAAACGACTCCAGGTCCTTTACCCTCTCTGGGTCTTCATTTTCCATCTGTACAACAGGAGGAGCATGTTGCCTAAGGGACTATTACGGAGGACACTAGAAGCCTTACAGAATTGTCCAGCATAGAAGCAGTACTCAATAATTAGCAGGTTTACTGCTAAACCTGGGGCTATTTAGCATTCCAGATTAAATTATCAAGATCCCTAGGAAGCAAATACCTTCCCAGACCTAGGTCAGGCAGCTAGTGCCAGAAGCAGTGCACGGGGAAAGATTTAGGAAATAGAGACAGCAGGAAGGACCCTGAGGCCTCGGTAGAGCAGTGCAGCAGATGCTGGGAAAGAGGGCAGAGGGCAAGAGGAAGTGGGGCTCTCTCAGGCCTAGGCTTAAAACCAAAGCCTTTTTCCTGTCCATTGTTGCCTCCCTACCAAAGAAACAGTTTCTGACACTTAAAAACGTTGGGCCAGGCCTGGTGGCGCATGCCTTTAATCCTAGCACTCAGGAAGCAGAGGCAGGCGGATCTTTGTGAGTTCAAGGCCAGCCTGGTCTACAGAGCGAGTTCCAGGGCAGCTGGGGCTACAGGGAGACCCTGTCTCGAAAAAGACAAAAAAAAAAAAGTTGGCCCACCTTTAATTTCTGCCTCCACAAAACTGTGGTAATGATACCTCACAGGGTTAACAGTACAAATGAACGCAGGAACAAGCTTAGCTCTCTCACAAGCTTTCTTCTAGTTCTCCTCCACTACAGAAGTCAGGTAGCACAGGCTACCTGTTCTCTGTTATCTGCCAAATTATCAGTCACATTAGCATTCTCCCAAAGTTTAAAGGAGACATAAATATTCTCCAAACACCTTGTAACATCATTGATTGCAGATAAAAAGCATGGTATATATAGACCTGTTTTAGAAAGCAAAAACCTGTTTAGAGGATTTTGTTATCTATTGGACAAACAGTTCAGGACTGTTAAATTTCTGACTGTCCTCCTCTGCAGTCTTTTGGTGATTAACACAAGTATTCATTCAGCAAATGAGAAAATGAATAATAAACAAGAAAAAAGTAAGTAAAAACCGAAAACTTTAGTAATGATACAAAACAGGCAAACACTTGCTAGATTAATACATTTAGTGTCACAAAAAAACCTTTAGAAAAGATACAATATCCTGTTAGCCAGCTACTCCATAATGGAATTAGAAAAAGGTTTTAGCATGCTATAAAATCCAGTTGGTGACATAATTTACCAAGATATATATTTTTTTAATTTTTTAAAATTTATTTCTGTATGTGTATGAATGTACTGTATGCATGTAGGTTTGTGTACCCGTGTCATGCAATGCCTCGGAGGTCAGAAGAAGGTGTCGGATTCCCCTGGAACTGGAGTTCTCCTGGAATTGGCGTTTCAGACTGCTCTCAGCCACCATGTGGGTGCTGGGGATCGAACCCGGGTCCTCTTTAAGAGCAGTCGGCGCTCTTAACTGCTAGGCCATCTCTCCAGCCCCCAAGTTATTTATTTTTTTTTTTGGTCTTTTCGAGACAGGGTCTCCCTGTAGCCCCAGCTGTCCTGGAACTCACTCTGTAGACCAGGCTGGCCTTGAACTCACAAAGATCCGCCTGCCTCTGTCTCCTGAGAGCTAGGATTTAAGGCATGCGCCACCACGCCCAGCTTCAAGTTATATTTTTATAAACATGAAAGATTCAAGCCTGTATAGTTTATGGGCCAATAACTCACTAAACTTGTTAAAATTAATAATTTCTTTGACATCAACCTTCATTTTACACAAGCTGTTTTACTGCAAGCATTTAACAAAGTACACTGAAATGGTCTATTTCCCCTTTTGCTTTTAACATGCAAAAGACAGCTTTTTAAAAACAATTTAGTTTTTAATTTTTAAAAATTTTATTTATTTTTGTATGTGTATGAATGTACTGTCTACATGTAGGTTTGTGCACCCGTGTCGTGCAATGCCGCGGAGGTCAGAAGAAGTTCTCAGATTCTCCTGGAATTGGAGTTACAGATGGTTCTCAGCCACCATGGTGCTGGGGATCAAACCTGGGTCCTCTGCAAGAGCAGTCGGTGCTCTTAACCGCTAGGCTATCTCTCCAGCCCCTAGTTTTAGTATTTTTAATTAGTGTATTTGTATTGGGGAATGTGCATGTGAGTGCAGGCTCCTGAGGTCAAAGGTGCATGCCAGACACCCTCGGAGCTAGGGTCACAGACAGCTGTGAGCCACCTCGTGTGGGTGCTGGGAACTGAAATTGAGTCCTCAAAAGAACAGTAAGCACTCTTTTTTGTTTTGTTTTGTTTTTTGTCTTTTCGAGACAGAGTCTCCCTGTAGCCCCAGCTGTCCTGGAATTCACTCTGTAGACCAGGCTGGCCTTGAACTCACAAAGATCAGCCTGCCGCTGCCTCCCAAGTGCTAGGATTAAAGGTGTGAGCCACCACGCCCGGCTGTTTTGTTTTATGAGACAGGGTCTCCCTGTAGCCCCAGCTGGTCTGGAGCTCACTCTGTACACCAGGCTGGTGTTAAAATCTCAGAGATCCACCTGCCTGGGCCTCCGGAGTGCTAGGATTAAAGGCGTGTGCCACCACGCGGGGCTTAAAGACAGTTCACTCTTATACTCTCTCCAGACCCTAAAAGATCTTTTTTAAACCGGCATTGTCAAGCCTGATCTGCATCAGTGAGTACTTGCTCAAGGCTGAGTCACAGTTTAAATATTTACTATACTATAAGAGTTCTATCCTAATTAACTTTCCAATTTACCTTTTTAAAACCAGTGTTAAAAATTTTAAACTAAATATGCAATTGTGTAATCTGGTAGGAAAAAAACTAGACTGGAGAATCAGGAGATGTGCAATCCATAAATCCATTTCCAGCTTTGTGTTGTCTTGATGGACTACTACGAAAAAGCCATTTCACCCCTAAACTCCTGCTTCCTCAACAGCTCTTCTGAGTTCCAGTTCTAGAGCTGTATTTTATTTTTAAAATATCTTATTAATTATCTTTATGTATATGAGTGTATTACCTGTGTAAGTTCACCTGTATTGTGCAATGCCCACGGAGGTCAGAAGAGGGTGTCAGATCCTCTGGAACTGGAGTTACAGATGGTTGTTACTCACCATGTGGATGCAGGGAATTGAATCCAGGTCCTCTGCAAGAGCAGCCAGTGCGCTCTTAACCACTGAGCCATCTCTCCAGCCCCCAGAATTTTATTTATTTGATACAGGGTCTTGCTATGTAATCTGGCTGGTCTGATATATAGCCTGGCCTGGACTTGACCTCATGGTAATCCTCCTGCCCTATCCTCCTGTGAGCATGCCCAACAATGCCTGGCTTAGTTCTAGATCTCTTAAAGTACACATTTTTCACAGTAAAACTGTTATTTCCTAATAACACACTATTCTAGCAATTTTAACATTTCCATAGCTCTGGTTTGGCTATGATCAATCCAATTAAGAAAAACAGTTCAAAAGCTGATACCTTATGCTAACCAGATATCCTAAAATATTAAAATGCAATCTTGATCTTAATCATAGAAAAATGAAAGGAGAATTTTTAAGAAAACTTATAAGGAGGTTGGGTTGCTAGAGTGCTAGGCTGGCATGCATGAAGCCCCAGGTTCAATGCCCAGAAACACACAAACAAGCAAGGTGCCACCCACCTATAATTGAAGCACTCATGGGGTAGAGACAAGAGGGTCAAGAGGTCAAGATCATCTAGGCTACACCGAGAATTTGAAGCCAACCTGAGCTAAGTGAGACCTTGTATAGAAAGGAAAGACTGTAAATAGAAGTGAAAACCACATGCCATGGCAGTGGTCATTTATGGCGGTGGTCATTCGCATGCCACGGCGGTGGTCATTCGCATGCCATCAGACTGCAGAGGAGCCCACAGGAGGCCGAGGCACACCCCAAACGGACAACCAAGTCTGGTTGCCAATTTACTGTTTTTGACTACATCATTCTTTTTTATTTTTTTATTTATTTATATTTTATGTGTATGAGTGTATTGCCTGCATGTGTATGAGTGCACCCATGTCATGAAGTGCCCACGGAAGACAGAAGAGGGTATCAGATCCCCTGGAACTGAAGTTACAGATGGTTGTTAGCTGCCGTGTGGGTGCTGGGATTTGAACCTGGATCTTTTGCAAGAACAACCTGTGTTCTTAACTACTGAGCCATCTCTTAGTGCTGCATTTTCTATTTAGATTTCTTCTTAAAGAGTTCCATAGGGCATAAAATAAAGCTTCCAGGGCCTCAAAAAATTAAATAATCAGAATTTGTTGAATAAATCCAAGTTCATTCACTTAAAGACCTTATGGACTTCAAAATAAGTAAGATTTTCAAGATGAATAAAAGGATGTCTACCTCCTTAAAAAACAAGTGTATTTTTTTTGGGGGGGGGTGTCTTTTTGAGACAGGGGCTCCTTTTAGTCCCAGCCTGGAGCTTGCTATGTAGACCAGGCTGGCCTTGAACTCACAGAGATCTGTCTGTCTCTGCCTCCAGAGTGCAACAAATGTATTTTTATTTTTTTTTTTTGGTCTTTTCGAGACAGGGTCTCCCTGTAGTCCCAGCTGTCCTGGAACTCACTCTGTAGACCAGGCTGGCCTTGAACTCACAAAGATCCACCTGCCTCTGCCTCCCAAGTGCTAGGATTAAAGGCGTGCGCCACCACGCCCGGCAACAAATGTATTTTAAACCAATTTATCCAGTACCCTCAAAATCCTAATATTATAGTAGAATAAAACAACAAATTTGGAACCTGATTCAAGCATATATTCCTATTAATCTGGAAAATAATCATATTTTTACTACCTATGAACTTTTGATGGCTAATGACTACTACGGAGCTAATCTGATGATACCGACCTTCGTGTCAATCCCCCATAAAGAAATACAATATACAGTCAAACACAGCCCGGGAGGACCAAGCTTAAAGCAGTTACTCAAATTTGGCTTCCTAGGCAACAGTCTAAAAAAGCCAAGCCAGAAAGGAGGTAAGATACACATCTTGGGCTTATCTCCCCAGTAAGATAAGGTGCTCACAAAAGAAACATTTAGAGAGCAAGGCACAGAGGTGTCAATCTGTGTCCGGAAGATAATAAATCCTATCAAAATTCAGAGGCAAGAATAGAAAGGAACTAAGAGGCAGAGATAACCAAAGTTAAGATTTAAACTAGGACTTCTTTTTTAATACTTTTATTATTTTTATTTTATATGTATGAGTGTAATGCATGTAAGTGCACCCATGTTGCACAATGCCTGAGGAGGTCAGAAGAGGGCCTCAGATCTCCTGGAACTGGAGTTAAGGATGGTTGTTAGCCCCCATGTGGTTGCTCCTCTGCAGGAGCAGCCAGTGCTCTTAACTGCTGAGCCATCTCTCCAGCCCCTGACACTAGGACTTCTTGAACCCATTTCCATGTAAAGGAATTTTAATCCTTGGTCTATTATTTACCACAAGTATAACAAGTCCTCTGTCCTCCTTTGTGAAGTGAGGGTGTTGGAATCAAAAGGAATTGAAGTGGACCTTAGATATTAGAGGACTGACTAGAGGTGGTTAAGGCTGAAATTTAATTACAAAAACTGCATGATAGTATATATGCACAGGACATCTGGGGACAGCAATGAAGCAGGCTTGAGTACAGTAGAGTTTCGTGCTAGGATCTAGCAAAGGAAAAACAGCCCCAGACCAGGAGAAACCCAGAGAATGAAGGCTGAGTCAAGCCTTGTGACATAAACCTATAACCCCACACATGAGAATCAATGGGGGGCCGGAGAGATGGCTCAGCGGTTAAGAGCACTGACTGGTCTTGCAGAGAATCAATGGACGTCCAAGACTAGTTTGGACTGGAGCTTGAGGCTGGCCTGTGTTACACAGCAAGACTTTCCAAGGGAAGGTGTGGCTGTGTGTCAGGCAAAGTAACCTCAGGCAAAGGAAAACAGCACCACTGCCAAGGAACTGTAATACATAGAGGGAGATCCACAAACTGTACCAGCATAATGACAGACTTTTGATTTAGTAACAGTACAGCCATTGACCACTAGGAAATGCCAACACTCAGGGTGTCATAATCAGAGATGAGACAGTTTGATTTAGCAAAGAAATTACACAGCCCACAATGAAAGGCAGTTCCCCTTGAAAGATCATCTTTGAAAATAGAAGCCACCTTCACTAATCATACAGAAAGGCATGCAACAAACACTTGACATTCATGTTAGTTACAGTCACAAGCTAGGGAGCAGCACCAACTCTTTACACAGGAAGGGAAAGACTATACTATGAAGTACAAAACACACTGGAAAAAACCCATGCACCCTTGCTCCTATTTATTCAAGGTAGAGATGCTTTAAAGTCATGGGCTGGAGAGCGGTTAAGAGCACCGACTGCTCTTGCAGAGGACCCGGGTTCGATCCCCAGCACCCACATGGCAACTAAGAACCATCTGTAACTCCAATTTCAGGAGAACTCCAGTTCCAGGGGAATCCAACACCCTCTTCTGACCTCTGCAGCATTGCACGACACGGGTGCACAAACCTACATGCAGACAGTACATTCATACACATACAAAAAAAAAAAAAGTCAGATGCACTGGTGTACATGTGTGGTCCTAGCTAGACGCAAAACAGGTTGAAACTAGGGGCTAGCCTGGGCAACACAAGGGGACGGATATGAAAGATGCTTTAATGAGGAGTAGTTAACAGTTATGTTTAGTATTGTGCAATTGTATTTACTAATTTACTGAAGTTCTACACTGTTAAGATTCATTCTGTAAACTTGGTAAAGACATTTAAAAAAAAAACAAACTCTCAGCTGGGCATGGTGGCACATACCTATAATCCCAACACTCAGGAGGCAAGAAGAAAGAAGATGGAGAGGTCACTCAGCCTCAGGTACCCAGTGAGACACTATTTCAAAAAAATAAAGAAAAGAATGACCCAAGCAATTAATAAATAAATAAATTTTAAAATGAAGCTATTATTGGCTTTGACCCTTGGCTCTAATCTGCTGTCTCTACTACAGCTGAATCAAAGTGGTACAAGTTGGACTTGTGATCAAGACCAATGCAGACTGCCATCTGCTGCACACACAGAGAAGTCTGCCAGGCAAGATTCAACCCCAGTGTCTCTCCAGGTGCAATGTTGCAGGAACATCTTTTGCTTTTGTCAAGTTGTTTGTTTCACAGTCATCTACAATAGATGTGCCTAAAATCACACCTATTTACAGAATTCTTATTCGTGTGGCTTTGAAACACAAATAGCCTCCTAGCAGACAATTAGTCAACTGTAAAAGGGAAGAGAGGAAACAACAGTAAAAGGGAAGAGAGGAAACTGTAGTTTATTGTGCAATAAAAAGAACACAAAAGGGGAATCAGACTACCTGGGAAAGAGTCATATCAGGTGTTTAAGCTTGGCCAAGTCTGTCCCCTTTCTGAACCTCAATTTCAGGCTTGAAATATCAACAGTTAAATCCCTAAGAGACATGCAAGTGGGGTGTCTTGGGAGGAATCAGAGTGTATCAGGTAGAGACACCATGATGACTTCAGAGCCATTAGAGAAAAAACATTTTCAAATCTGTTTCTATTTAAATAACCAGGTTCATCTCTTTTCAAACCTTAGGATTCTAAGTTCATTTCCAAGTCACCATTGCCATGACAACACATCTGCCCTCCAGAAACACCACTTCCATTTTAATTGTGCTTTCAGCTACAAATTCAGCACATCACTTTTTACCCACCCCAGAATAGCACAGAAGAACCCACGAGGAAGACACAGACTGATGTATCTGCAGAGTGGGAAATACACGAGGCACACATTTTTAAACACTCCATAAATACCACACCCAAACAGTATTTAAAAACAAACTGCAAAGTCAGAAGGTGTCTCCTCAGAAAACAAAGATAACTTGAGGAGTCTTTCAATAGTTGGGAGGGGAATGCAATCAGATTTGAGGGTGGCCTTTGCATCTTTCAGAAAACAAAACACATAACTGGAGGCCATGAAACATGCAAATCCAAACTGAACTAGAGAAAAACTCGGCTCTTACCCAAAAGCTTCAGCAAAGCAATATGTCAGTATGCCAAATATGAAAAAGTACAATTTTCTCACAAGGAGGAGGATCAGGTCCTCCGTAACTATGGCTAATAATAGCAATACTATCTCGCATTGGCAGAGCTCCGGTTCTCTCTCACAATGTTGTGCTATCCCTAGGTCTCCGGGTAGGGTAGCCCCCTGCAAACCTCCAGTTGTTTCTTCTTAAGAGCCATGTGACCAGAACAAGACAGGTCCGTGGTGCAAGGGCTGAAGGCACCCTCCCCTACCAGGCTGTCTGCAGAGGTCCTCCCATGATCACCACCACACAACTTCACATAAACCCTACACTTGTTCTGTCAGAGCTCGCCAGGAACGGACACATATGGATCTCAAGAGTCCAAAGGATGGGAACCCGCTGACTTGTTAGGTGAAAAACTCCATGCCAAGCTATCTCTTGCAATTGAAAACAAAACAAAACAAAACAAAACAAAACAAAACACGTTTCTCTCCGTTACAACCCTAACCCAACCCTTCCCCCCCCACACACACACACAAATATGCCCCAGGGCTGTTCAAATAGAAACTCCTTTCCTTTGCCAGGCAATGAAACCCAGCAATAAATGGTTAATACAATCAGCCCTGTCTCTGCCTCTGTTGGACAACTTGCCAGGCTTGCTTCTGCGGTGCGGGCTGCCCACCCTCCCTCTTCAGGGACACGTGAAGCTTGTCAGCCAGTCCTCCAGGGGACCCCCCGGAATCTTTAAGAGCACCGGCGCTGGGGCTAGCCTCCTGAGGCAATGCAGCATCCATCTCCAGGAAGCCGGGTCCCCAGCACACACATGCATGGACTCGGACACAGAGCTGATAAAGTTTGGTTTTCCTTCTTCCCCGTTTTCTGGGGCCGAGGGAGGGCGAGCCCGCAGCCCCGCTGGGGGCGGGTGCTCTCCGGGGACAGCTCCCGGCAGCGTGGCACGGCCACCTCCTGACACACACAGGCAGCCGCGGCAACTCCGGACACCCCATCCGCCCAGAGGCGGCGGCCAGGGGACAACGTGCACCGGGCTCAGCCGGCGAGCACGGGAGCAGAGCTGTGGGAAAGGCGGAGGGAGGGACCGAGCTCGGAGGCGGGTCAGGGAGAGGTTCAAGTCCCGTCCCTTCCCCGCCCTGGTGTCCCCGGTCCTGCGGGAACATCCCTGGCGCCCCTCCTCCTCCTCCTCCTCCGGCGGCCTCCCGCGCGCCCGCCCTCCCTTCCTGCTCGCCGCCGCAGGCGCCTGAAGGGCACGGCGGCCGGCCGGGGGCCGGGAGCGGCCGCGAGTTGAGGGAAGTGGCCGCTGCCCGGCGGCCTGCCCGCGGCCGTCCCGGCGCCCGCCCCGCCCTCCCCGAGCCATGGGCGCGCTCGCTCACCGTCCGGTGCTGCTGGTGCTGCCGGTGGCGGCTGACGCCCAGCCCGGGGAAGCAGCCGGCAGTCAGCGCCCCGCAGCCGCCGGCGCCCCCGCCGCCCCGGGAGGAGAGGAGCAGCAGGAGCGATCTACCTGCGGCGGCCGCCATCTCTCAACTGGAAACAGCGCCGGCCCAGGCGGCGCAGCGGACGGCCGGGGCGGAGCTACGAGCTGCCAGTCAGCCGCGCCGGGCCAACCGCCGCCCTGGGTCGAGTTGATGAGGCGGGGCTTCCTGCAAAGCCCAATGGACCGGCGGGAGAACCCCGCTTCGGGCTGCCTGTCACTTGCAGAGTTACCTATTGTGGGACATAGTCAATTGCGGGCAAATTCTAGGGAACCGGTAATTGGCACTCGGAATAGAGCAGTAAGAGATAACACTTTCGGTGTAGCAAATCTTTACAACAGGATAGTGCTGTGGTGAGGGAACTAGAGAAATAGATATTTATTCAGAACTTTGATCAAAGTTGGGTTCTAAGTGAGTGTTCCAAGTCGGCTACATAAGCACCAAACAGCTAGGTATTGCTAACATTAACTAGGTACGCTGGAACTCTCAACGACATCCCCAAATGATAATCCATAATTATCTGGAATTAACTACATGATAGAATCTCAGAGCGAGGCCGTGCCATCAGACTGAATTAACAGAACTGAACGCACTGCAAACACTCGGTTATTTTTTTCACAGCAATATTCTCACTCTCCAGAAGCAACACTGTTTCTTAAAAATTTTGACTTTGTGTGTGTTTATTAAACTTTAGAAACAGAAGTTGATAATGTAATAAAATCATGGAAAGATTAAAGAAGTTTCACAAATTTGCTAACATGGCAACTAAAATACACCTTGGAATAATTTTTTTTTACACCTGTCTCATTATGTTGCCCAGGCTGGCCTGGAACATACTGTGTAGCCCAGATGGCCTCAAACTCACCATTCTCTGGTCTCGCATCTCCAGTGCTGGGGTTTATAGGCATGTACCATCACATTCAGAATAACACTTTTCGTTTGATTGATTTTCTTTTTTATTTTTATTTTTTTATTTTCTATGTGTATGAATGTACTGTCTGCATGTAGGTTTGTGCACCCGTGTCGTGCAATGCCGCGGAGGTCAGGTCTCAGATTCCCCTGGAACTGGAGTTCTCCTGGAATTGGAGTTACAGACGGTTCTCAGCCGCCATGTGGGTGCTGAGGATCGAACCCGGGTCCTCTGCAAGAGCAATCGGTGCTCTTAACCGCTAGGCTATCTCTTCAGCCCCTGATTTTTTTTTTTAATTTTTATTTATTTCTGTATGTGTATGAATGTACGTCTGCATGCAAGTGTGTGCACCCGTGTCGTGCAATGCCGCGGAGGTCAGAAGAGGATGTCGGACTCCCCTGGAACTGGAGTTCTCCTGGAATTGGAGTTTCAGACGGTTCTCGGCCGCCATGTGGGTGCTGGGGATCGAACCCGGGTCCGGGTCCTCTGTAAGAGCGGTCGGCGCTCTTAACCGCTAGGCCATCTCTCCAGCCCCTGATTTTTATTTTTGAGACAGAGTCTTACCACATAATTCAGGCTGGCTTCAAATTCACAATCTTCCTGCCTCAGTCTCCCATACGTTGGGATTACAGGCGTGAGCCATCATGTCTAGCTTAAGCCAATTCCTAATCACTTTGTCTTGACAATACTTGTTCCGCAAGGAACAGGTTGATAATGAAGGCACTTTGCATAGTGTATAAGACAGTTCCCTGAATATTCTACTTCCTTTGCTTCTTGATTATGAACTGGGTGATTTTCACTGACCCTTATAAATCCTGAAAAGAAAACCATTCTGATAGCAAAAGAATAGTTATTCTAAATTATTTTTTATCTTTTTTAAATTTTTTATTATTTTATGTGTATCAGTGTACTGTCTGCATGTAAGTAGGGGCACCTGTCTCGTGCAATGCTGTGGAGGTCAGAGGAGGATGTCAGATTCCCCTGGAACTGGAGCTAAAGACGGTTCTTAGCCGCCATGTGGGTGCCGGGAATCGAACCCCGGTCCTCTGCGAGAGTAGTCGGTGCTCTTAACTGCTGAGCCATCTCTCCAGCCCCAATTATTCTATATTCTAAAAAAAAAAAACATTCTTTAAAGTTTGACTGAAATTACTTTCTTGGCTAAGAAGAGCTAAATACTGAAGTGGACATTTTGGTTTATTTCCTGGGCCCCAGTCCAGAACAGCAAGATGGTGGTTTCTCCAGGTGAAACCACTGTGCATTCACTCCAAAAAGCTTTTCCCCAACAAGTGAGAGCCCAGGAAAGAGCTGCATAGAACAATCCAGCTATTTGGAATTCATGACATTGCTGGAACAACTTCTCTTACAGTCACTTTCCACCCATCTATATTTATCTCGACAGCATTTTCTGTGTTTATCCGCGCTGGGCATTTTTTCCCCTCCTCTCCCACCCGTCCATGCCTTCTGACACTGATCACCATGGATTTTAATTTTGTTTTTGTGTTCTGTGCCTTTGCCAAACCTGGTTCTAGGCCAAGATTGTTCCATTTCCATCCCTACTTTAGACTTGGGGAACTTGACTGTAATTGCCCTTTCCCTAGTTTTCCAAGTGTGGAAATTAAATATGTATCCTTTAGTATTGAGAGTTACTCCTGTGCTTCTGCAGGAGAATCAAACTAAGCCAAGCGTGGGCTACCATGCACCTTACATATTACATTACATATGTGTGATCCCAGCACTTACTTGGGGAGGCTGAGCCAGGAAGTGATGTGAATTTGAGGTCAGTCTGGGCTATGTAGGAAGACCATTTAAAAAATAAAAATAGCCGGGCGTGGTGGTGCACGCCTTTAATCCTAGCACTTGGGAGGCAGAGGCAGGCGGATCTTTGTGAGTTCAAGGCCAGCCTAGTCTACAGAGTGAATTCCAGGACAGATGGGGCTACAAGGAGACCCTGTCTCGAAAAGACCCAAAAAGAAAGTAATACTCAGACCTGGGGCTGGAGAGATGGCCTAGCGGTTAAGAGCGCAGACTGCTCTTGCAGAGGACCCGGGTTCAATTCCCAGCATACACATGGCAGCTGAGAACCATCTTTAACTCCAGTTCCAGTGGAATCTGACACCCTCTTCTGATCTCTGCGGCATTGCAGGACAGGGGCGCACAGACCTACATGCAGACAGTACATTCATACACATAAAAAATAAATAAAATTTTAAAAAATTTAAAAAAAAGAAAGTACTACTCAGACCTAAGAAAAACTCATATTTATGTGCCAGGGGCCATGCTGATCTTTCCAGAGAACATGCATGCATAAAGGAGTCCAGGTGATTACAAATAAAACTTTTTTTTTTTTTGGTCTTTTTGAGACAGGGTCCCCCTGTGGCCCCAGCTGTCCTGGAACTCACTATATAGACCAGACTGGCCTTAAACTCACAGAGATCCACCTGCCTCTGACTCCTCAGTTCTGGGATTAAAGGCATGCACCACCACACCTGGCTAATATAAAACATTTTTAAGAAGTTGAAGATAGGGGCTGGAGAGATAGCTCAGCAGAGGTTAAGACCACTAGCTGCCCTTGCCAAGGACCCGGGTTCAATTCCCAGCACCCATGTGGTAGCTAACAATCATCTGTAACTCCAGCACCAGGGAATCCAACTCCCTGTTCTGGCTTACATGGACACTGCACACCAGTGATGTACTTATATACAGGCAAAAACACTCATGCACATAAAATAAAAATAAAACCTCATTTTAAAAAGAAGTTAAAGATGGCCGGGCGTGGTGGCGCATGCCTTTAATCCTAGCACTTGGGAGGCAGAGGCAGGTGGATCTTTGTGCTTTGTGAGTTCAAAGCCAGCCTGGTCTACAGAGTGAGTTCCAGGACAGCTGGGGCTACAGGGAGACCCTGTCTCGAAAAGACCCCAAAAAAAAAGAAGTTAAAGATAACCTCAGTATTGTCCAGTAAACCAGACTTTAACTTTATAGCAGAATATTATTCAACCACTTAAAAAAAAAAGAATTTAAAATAGGAATTACTGCTGGGCACAATGGCACCTGCCTTCAATCCCACCATAGGAGGCAGGTTCTATGTGAGATAGGCGGCCAGCTGTCTCGATTGTGGTTCTAGGCCATTGGAAGTACAGGGAAACTCGCCTCCACAAGGACAAAAAAAAAAAGAATTACCTATTAGCCAGTCATGGTCATAGTCATTGTATATACTGGTTATCTCAGCACTTAAGAAGCTGAGGTATGAAGATCATAAGTTTAAGGCCAGCCTGGCACTACAATAAGTGGAATAAATAAGCGAGAAACACAATATACTATCAGCATATCTTATACCACACACTGAAGAAGCTGAGGCAAAAAGATTGTAAGTTTGAGGCCAACCTGGACTACATAGGCAAGCCCCCATCCCATGACCAGAAATAAATTAACAATAAAAAGAATTCACTACTTTTTTTTTTGTTATGCTTTTGAGACCGGGTCTCCCTCGAGTAGTCCCAGCTGTGCTAGGAACTCACTCTGTAGACCAGGTGTCCTTGAACCACAAAGATCTGCCATACCTCTGTGCCTCCAAGTGCTAGGATTTAAGGCGTGTGCGCCCCAGGCCGGTCTAGATGCTGAACTTTTTTTTTTTATTTTATCTAGTATTGCATGTGTAGAGATGTACTGTCTGCATGCAGGTCCGTGCACCCGGGTCGTGCAATGCCGCGGGAGGCAGAAAGGCGGGGTCGCGGACTCCCTGGAACTGAGTTCTCTCACTGGGCAATTGGAGCTCAGCACGGCCTCTGCCACCATGTGGGTGCTGGGGATCGAACCGGGTCCTCTGAAAGAGCGGTCGGCGCTCCAACCGCTAGCCTCTCATCCAGCCCATCTCTTCTACCTGTTCATCTTGAACTTCCATCCTCAGGACAAGAAACCTAGTGTCCTTGTCATACTTTTGCCCATGTGGTGGGAATATTGGCGGGTTAGCAGGCGAAATATCGGGTTTCCCAAGATCGCCTGATATATTACGGTTCACGCCAGCCTGTCTCTCAACAAAAAAACAACAAACAAAAGTACACCATCAGTCACTTCTCGGACATTTTTGCTTCGCTAGATCATATATCAAATGTAATCATACAGATTAATAGGGGGTGTGGTTTTAGTACTCTGCCTTTCAATCCCGCTCTCGTATGACCAGAGCCAGCTGATCACTGTGGAATCACGCTGCTACGGTCGCGCGCGCTCGGCATCGCCCAGGCTCCACGCATGAGCTCTATCTCCGAGGGAAAGCCAATCAAGCCAGCTCAATGCATACTGCATCCATTATCCACAATTATTCATCCGTTGGGGCGGGCAAAGATGGCGCAGGGGTGAAGAGCCACGGCTACTGTTGCAGCGGACCTGGTTCGAGTCCGCACCACATGGGGGCTTCCACCCATGGGTCCAATCCAGCTCCGAGGCATCGATGCCCTCTTTTGTTCAGTGGGCCGTTGCCTGGCCTGGGTGCGAATCCTCACCTCCCCCACAGCCACCAGTCCAAATACAAAAAATATCACTTATTTTTAGGACCAGCAAAATGGCTCACTCTCATGCAAACGGCACTCCTTGCACAAGCCTGACAAC
Source organism: Rhizomys pruinosus (assembly GCA_009823505.1). NCBI lineage: Eukaryota > Metazoa > Chordata > Mammalia > Rodentia > Spalacidae > Rhizomys > Rhizomys pruinosus. Next base: position 21,424 of record VZQC01010633.1, on the reverse strand, counting down.
CTGAATTTGAATCCCACAGAAGGTAAAAGGAGAGAACCAACTCTTGAAAGTGTGCTCTGATTACACAACACATGTGTCAGCACTGACGACACACGCATGCACAGATAAAACTAAATGTACACAAATTTTTACCTATTCTCTATATCAGAATAGTATATCTATATACATAATTTAGATAATTAGTTCTGAAAGAATAAGCAAAGTAAATTGCCTCTGGGAAGTTTTGCGGGATAACTTCTTTTTTGAGTATGTACAGTTGTTCCTGGTGCATATTAATTTGGTAGTGTGGGAGGCAAGAGGCAGTGTGGATCTCTGAAGAGTTCAAGACCAGCCTGCGCTATCAACTCAAGACTCATCTGAAAAAATACAAGAAGACCCGTCTCAAAAGATAAAAGATAATTAAAAACAAGATGCTTTTAAAATATTTTATGTGGGGGCTGGAGAATGGCTAGATGGTCTCTGCAAGTTAAGAGCACCGACCGCTCTTACAGAGGCCTGGTCGATCCCAGCACCCACATGGCGGCCGAGAACCGTCTGAACTCCACATTCCAGGAGAAACTCCAGTTCCAGGGGGATCCGACACCCGCTCTGACCTCCGCGGCATTGCAACACACGGGTGCGCACCAGAACTTGCATGCAGGATTCATACTGTACGAGATAATAAAACATGACAATATAAATAAATAAATAAATAAATAAATACTTATAAATAAAATATTTTATGTGTATGAATGTAGTGCCTTGTGTGTGTATAAGTGTACCCGTATAGTGCATTGCCCTCAGAGGACAGAAGAATATGTTGGATCGCCTGGAAACTGGAGTATGGATATGTACTGCTAGTCCGCATGGTGGGATTCCTGGGTCCTCTGTAAGAACAGCCATGCTCTTTTTTTTCTTTCTTTTTTGTTCTGGTCGAATGACTGAGCCTCTCTTCGCCCCAGGTGCTTTTTTTTTTTTTTTTTTTTTTTTTTTTAAGCTAAAGCCAATCAGAGCAGACTTTCTGGAACACAAAACTTTTACTAGTTTTCACTCTAAAATGAATATTGAAGTCATCTCCCAGGCATGACTCAACTCAAAGGAGTATCTTCCTGAATGTTCCAGAGCAGCCAGGGTGGATAGGGAAGCAGACAGTTCACTCACTGACATGAGCAGGAAAGCATGAAAGGAATCTCCTCAGAGATCTGGGGGCTGCGTTTCATGGTTCACTGATAATGGGAATTATTATTCAAGTGATATCAGCAGTTCTGAAAGAACAGGAAAGATCACATTAAAAAGAAGGGCAAAAGGAGAATGGATAGCCTTCAAATATTTATCAGGAACCACAGCCTAGACCTCTTTGTTATTTTTGCTTCATTCCTTGTGAATGTAGTTATTCCCATTTCTCTGCACCCATCTGAAGTCACTCTTCCACCACCACAGCTCTGTTCCTGTGACTTCCTAGTCTCTGTGATCTTTTTTCCCTTTCTCTGTCAGCTTGTCTGAATTGTAAATATTTTGAGTTAGTGTAGCTGAGAAAAACTTAACTAATCTTAAACACTCTATGTATTTCTTCAGATATATATATATATATATATTTCTTTTTTTTTTTGGTCTTTTTGAGACAGGATCTCCCTGTAGCCCCAGTTGTCCTGGAACTCGCTCTGTAGACCAGGCTGGCCTTGAACTTACAAAGATCCGCCTGCCTCTGCCTCCCAAGTGCTAGGACTTCAGATATATTTATATATCTTATATCACTTCATTACTCAATTTGCATTCTCCTTTCTCATTTTTATCCTCTCCTTCCTCCAATCCTCCCACTCTCTACTCTTGCATAGACCTGCTAGAGGTCAGAGATACATTCACACAATCCTCTAAAAAGGTTTGCTTGACAAGAGGCTCATGTGTGTTCTGATACCTAAAGGATGCCTGACTCCATATTTTGTAGCTAATGACCCTAGGGTCCAATATTATTGTAAGTCAGGAACATGCACTCTGCAATCTTTTCTATCAAGGCCAGAACCCCAAGAAAGCATTAAACTGAAAACGGCAGGCTTTGTTCAAATTGCATTGTCTCTGTTTCCTGGGATCTGAGAGGCTGACAGCAAACTTTAAAGTTATCTTTTTGTGTTGGGTTAACTCATAGCTTCCTATAGCCTTTGCTATTTACTAGACTTTTTAATCTAAGAAGTCTTTTGTCTCTATCTAAAGTAATTCAAAGATACTAATTTTGCACTCAAATAAAGCACACTTCCTAAGTACATAGGAATTCAGCTCATATGTTTATGAAATTCAACACCATTCAGTCCAGAGTAATCAAAAGTGCCAAGACATCATAGGAACTCTGACCTGGCTGAGCTGTAACAGAATTCCAAATTGTAGCATGGCTCTGTTGGCTCAGCAATCTCCTCCAGATATCTACTCCCCAGACCTGGAATTCCCCAAAGCTGCCATCTCCAGCTTTTTGTCTGTAGAAAGCTTTCTTTGTACCGGGAAGGGGAGCACAGTACCTTCCTGCAGCCACTGTAGGGAGTTGGCCCCTTGGTGCAGAGACCAGCCAGCTACCTCTGTAGCCCGGCCTGAGAGATACTTCCACCTCAGGTCCTTAACCTGGGACAAGACACGTTTCCCACTCTTGGCCGTGACTTCCCACATGCCCAGAGACTGCTGAACCCTGGACAGGAATTTCAGGCTGATGGCTATTGGCCTATCTTCAGCCTATGTCCACTCACAACATCAGCTATCCAGATTGATGGTCCACACTGGGTTTTTCCAACCCACTGGCCACCCGAACGATATGTAGGCCTGCTTTGGCCTCTTTGCGGCAAAAATTAAAGAATGACAGCCTGGAATTCTGTAATGATGTTAATGGAGAATTCGATTTATTGCTTGCTACAGCCTGCTTTTATAAGCCAAATGAGGTCAGTTCCCAGAGCCAATCACAGACTCTCCAGTTCTGCACCACTGCACACTGCCATCCCACCCAGCATCATGCACCTAGGCCACGTTGTTTGCTCCTCCTTGGGGCAGAGTCAGAGATATCCCCTGACTCTCAGCCCCACGGTGCCCTGAGGGGTGCTAGCTGAGAACTAGCCCCCAATTCAAACTGGATCTTCCTACATTTGTCCCTGTCATCCCCATAACCACCCATCCTAGTCTTCTGAATACAAGTGTGGTCTTCTCTGAAAGTAAATGTCCAGGAAAAATTAATCTTCTTGCATGCTCTCATAATTCATCATGGATTTTTCCATCACAGTTACTTGGATATTGGATCTGTACTGGTCTGATAGATCACATTCTATAAGAGTCTGCCTGCCTACCTGTCTGTCTGTCTGTCCGTCTGAGACAGGGTCTAATATAGCCCAGGATAACCTCACACTTGCTTGTGTAGCCCAGGAAGGCCTTGAACTTGTGATCCTCCTGCCTCTACCTCCTGCAGGTTCTGATTATAGGTAGGAGCCACACCCAGGCCTCTTTAGAGATCTACTTCATCAGGCTAATTTGGCCACAGTCCCCTTCACTCACAGTTCTGGGTATATTCTGTAGCGGACTTACTTGTTACTGTCTTTCTCCTGTAGAGCTCTTCCAGGTTAAGAGGTGCCAATCTGGCAAAATAATTGAAGCTAATTCTAAACGATGTCCTTCAGCTCTCTGCTCTGCCCAACACTTAAATTTATAGACACCTCTAACGCTAATTTCTAAAAGAATTTCACAAAGCAAAGCGGCCTAAAATTCCACTTTTGGCTAATACAGCCAATGACTCTGCCTACTTCAGGGTGAGATGGAGATATATATTCTACTGAATTTAGCCCAAATTTCAGTTCCTCTGAAACTAAACTAAGTTATTGTTACCCACTGTATTTCTTGTCCATTTTGATAGAATGTATACAATATTTATCAATACTTATTTCCCCAAAACACATAAAGGTTCTAGGCTATGGGCCACAGTCGGTGGGAAGCAGGAGGTGGAGGAAACTGTGGGCAGGAGAGTGGTCACTGCCAGCTAACAACAGGTGCAAACGCTGCTCTTTAAATTTAGCCACTGCACTTGGCATCCTGTCTCCCGGCTGTCACTTATGGTAACCACTGCTGATTCTCAAAGGATCAAACAAAAGATCACAGAAAGGGTCATATTTAAAAGGCAGATTTTTAAAGTTTGTTTTGTTTATTTAATTTTAAAAAACTTGCCTAAGGAACGAACTTTGGAAAATGTATCCAGCTTAAAGGAAGGAAAGGGGAAATATTCAAATAGTAACAAATCAGTCTCTTTTTTTGGTATTTTTGAGACAGGGTCTCCCTTTACTCCCGGCTGGCCTGGAGCTGGCTCTGTAGACCAGGCTGGATTTGAACTCACAGATATCTGCCTGCCTCTGTCTCCCAAGTGCTGGGATTAAAGGCGTGAGCCCCCACCACGCCCGGCCTCAAATCAGTCTTTTTTAAAAAATATTTTATTTATTATTTTTATTTTATGTGTATGAGTGTATTGCCTGCATGTGTGTAATTGTACCTGTGTCATGCAATGACCAAAAGAGGTCAAAAGTAGGCATTGGATCCCCTGGAACTGGAGTTACAAATGGTTGTTATCTGCCATTTGGGTGCTGGGAATCAAACCTGGGTCCTCTGCAACAGCAGCCAGTGTGCCTAACCTCTGAATCATTTCTCCAGCCCTACAAATCAGTCTTAATTAAGCACTTTAAAAGCCATTCCAGTTGCCAAAATGTAGGAGCAAAAATCACCTAAAGTCTGGGTGGAGGTTCAGAAAATAATAACTATTAATTCAGAGTGTGGCTAAGAGTGGGAACCAGACCCAGACGGGTGCCGTTCTATCAGCCCATCAGTCAGTCAGCAGATTGAATGCCTAGTAGATGCTCACATGACAGGAAGATGGGCAGTGCATGATAAGCAAAAAATGTCCCAAGTTCTCATTCCTCATACCATGTATTTCTTTTTCTGAGATACTCATTTAACTCTCTTAACCTTAACCTCGCTTGAAATGGAATCAGTTCTTCTTGACATTTATACATCATTCAAGAGAATGAAAAGAACATAGCATAAGTTTAAACCATAATACCAGTATAAAAATCATCCCATCCAACGTTACTAAGAAGATATAAAAAAATTGCAGGGATTTTTTTTCCCCTTTGTTTGGCCTTTCTGTTGTTGTTTGGTTTTGCTGTTAATGTGTTATATAGTTCTATTTAAGTAATTTCTAGTATTTTACTGCTTAGAAGACAAACTAAACTTTAGACACAGAAAATGATAAGAAGACATTGTGGCTGAGTGTGATGGTTAATGCCTACAATCACAGAATTTGAGAGCCTGAGGCAGAGGACTGCTGTGAGTTTGAAACCAGCCTGGGCTACATAGTGATTACCAGGCTAGCCTGGACTACAGAGTGAGATTCTGCCTCACAAACAAATGAAAACAGAAAAACATCATGTTATTTTCTTCATGCCTTTCTTCTATAAATTAATTAACTATTTATGTGGATGAGGGTTTTGCCTGCATCTGTATAAGTATGCCCGCATGTGCAATGCTCACAGAGGCTAGAAGACGGTGTCATATTTCCTAGAACTGGAGTTATGGATGGGTATTAGCCACCTTGTTGGTACTGAGAACTGAACACACAGGTCCCCTGCAAGAGCAACTAATGCACTTAAACACTTAGCCATCTCTCCAGCCCCCTTGCCTTGGTTTCTTAAAATGTCTATCCTCAGTTGAATCAGGGAACTTAGCAGTATCCAGTGTTAGAGGGAATACCTCCGTAGGCCCATTAAAATTTAAGTGGGGTTATGGCATCTATAGATGCTGCTGTTTCAAGGCCCCAAGGCAATTAGTCCTATTCAATAGAATGGATCTATTACAACAAATCGCTTGTTTATAGTTAAGAGATTATTTTCTTTCCTTTTTATTTATTATTTTTATTTTCTGTGTATGAGTGTATTGCCTGCATATATGTAAGGGCTTGTATGTAAATCATGCAATGCCCTTGAAGGTCAGAAGAGGGCGTTGTATTCCCCCCAGAATTGGAATTACTGTTGTTAGGTACTATCTGGGTGCTGGGAATCATCCTCTGCAAGAGCAGCCTGAGCCAGCTCTCCATCTCTCCAGCCCTAAAAGATTATTTTCATATAACACCAATAGATTTTGAATCCAGGTATCAATATGACAGTGTTCTAACTTATAGTTCTCAGTTGTTTGGGAAACAGCATTACTATTACTTTTCATAATATAGAACTAACTCAAAAAGATTTGAGAAAGATTATCAAGATTTGAATCTGGGCATGGTGGTGCACGCTTACAGTCCCAGCTACTCGAAACTGAGGATGAGACCAGACGATCACTTGAGCCCAGAAGTTTTCTGTCTCAAAGATTTCTGTCTCAAAAGAAAAAAGAGAAAGATTATTTAATAGCTCTTTTAAAACTGAATTTGTTCTTTTATTTTCTAACATGTATTTGTTTATATATGTGTGTTCATGTGTCTGTGCCTGTGCGTGCACACATGTATAAGCACGCCACAGAGTTCGCATGGAGGTCAGAGGGCAAACTGGGGGGACTGGTTCTTTCTACTAATGTAGGTTCCAGGTATCAAAGTCAGGTCATTAGTCTTAGCAGCAAGTGTCCTTATGCACTGAGACATCCTGCTGGACTAGACATTTGCTCTTTTCTAATCAATATTGTGTTTTGGAAGACAACTTCTTTGCAAACATGGGTCTTCCACACATATCCCTGGGAAATAAATTAATCTTGTTGTATCAAATTTTACATATAAGCTAATGGTAAGCAGCCAATTTTGGAAAACCAAATCCTAGTTATAACCATTCCTGGAACATCCTTTGTGATGATAATTCTCAATTTCTGTTCTTCTTGGCGGGTAAACTTTAACACGTTCTCATTACAACAATAGCTCACTAAAAGCATCTGTGTAGATGAGATAGAATTATAGACTTCGGATGTATACTCAATTCCACGTATATAGATGCACCCTTACCTTGTGACCAGATATTTCCCTATTAAGAACCTGAAATACAAGACTGGAGAGATGGCTTAAGTGGTTAAGAGTACTGAGTGCTCCATGGTTAAGAGCACTAATCTCTCTTGCATAGGATCTGGGTTTGATTCCCAGTACAGATGTGGCAGCTAACAACTGACCCTAACCCCAGTTCCAGGGGATCCGATGCCCTCTTCTGGCCTCTGTGAGCACTGCATGACATGGGTGCACTTATAGGCAATACAGTCAGACACATAAAATAAAAATAACAAAATAAAATATTTTTTAAAAGAACCTGAAGGCCTTGGAATGGTGGCACATGCCTTTAATCAGTGGGGTAGATGTTAGTGCCATATACTAAAGCATGGGGAGGGATTTCTTGGGAGAAGAGGCAGAGTTAAGTTTTGAAACACGATATGCCAGTTGCCTTGAGTTATCCAAGCAACAATATTTATCAAACAGATAGAAGTGTGAGTCTAAGACTCTGAAGAACAATCTGGGCTCTAGGAATAGATGTGGAAGTTATTAGTATACAGATAGTTGGTGAGTGGAGCCACAGGAACGGATGACGTCACCAGGAGGTGTGTCCAGAAGACGAAGGCCTCAGACAATGTGCTTACGAAATGTTTGAGCTGGGGCTGGAGAGATGGCTCATCTGTTAAGAGCACTGGCTGCTCTTGTAGAGGGCCTTGGTTCAATTCCCAGCACCCACATGGCAGCTAACAACCATTTGTAACTCCAGTTCTAGGGGATCTGATACCATCTTCTGACCTCCATGGGCATTGCACAACATGGGTGCACTTACACACATGCAGGCAGTACACTCATACACATAAAATAATAAATAAAATTTTTTAAAAAGGGAATGAACCTGTGTCATGCAATGCTGCAGAGGTCAGAAGAAGGTGTTGGATTCCCCTGGAACTGGAGTTAAAGACGGTTCTTAGCTGCTGTGCTGGATAGCTTTAGTGTCAACTTGACACACCTGGGTTGAAGGAGCCTCAATTGGGGAATTGGCTTCATTGGATTGGCCTGTGGCCATGTCTGTGGAGTATTGTCTTGATTGTTGAGCAGTGTGGGAGGGCCCAGCCCACAATGAGTGGTGCCACCCTGGACAGGTTGTTGTGTACAGTATAAGAGGGCTGGGCATGAGCCAGGGGAGCAAGCCAGTGAACAGCATTCCTCCAGGCCTGTGCTTCAGCTCCTGCCTCCAGGTTCCTGCCCTAATGTGCTGGATAGCTTTAGTGTCAACTTGACACACCTGGGTTGAGGGAGCCTCAATTGGGAATTTGGTCCATTGAATTGGCCTGTGGCCACATCTGTGGTATATTGTCTTGATTGTTGAGCAGTGACAGTATAAGAAGGCAGGCTGGGCATGAGCGAGAGCAAGCCAGTAGAGAGCAAGCCAGTGAACAGCAGTCCTCCATGGCCTCCAGGTTCCTGCCCTGAGTTCCTGCCTTGGGCTTCCATAGTGATGAAATGTGACCCAGGAGATGTAAGCTGAATAAACCCTTTCCTCCCCAAGTTGGTGTCAGAGTGTTTTGTCACAGCAATGGAAAGACAAACTAGGACA
>VZQC01010629.1:0-23757 GCA_009823505.1 Rhizomys pruinosus | reverse complement strand
GGGTGGCACCACTCATTGTGGGCTGGGCCCCCCCTAACTGCTTGACCATCAAGACAATACTCCACAGATGTGGCCACAGGCCAATCCAATGGAGCCAATTCCCCAATTGAGGCTCCCTTAACCCAGGTGTGTCAAGTTGACACTAAAGCTATCCAGCACATTTGACCCCTTGTCAGCTTGACACACAAAACACATCACTATTATACCAGCACCTTTCCATTTATTATCCCCAAAGTATGATATTAACATTTATCACAACCTAAGAGAGTACAACCTTAAAAGCCCCACAGTCCTTAAATTTCCAAACACATAAAAGTTCAGTCTATTAAAAGTCTTTTAACTGGGGGTTGCTATAAAATCCAAAACAAGTACTGTATTATTTCAAAGGGAAGAATCAGGCACTCTCAAACAAAACCTAAGTCCAGCAAAGTAGTTCAAATCTGGACACCTGGGATAAACTCACAATCTTCTGGGCTCCAAAGGGTTTCAGCAGCTCCCCCTCTCCAACTCTGCCATCCGTGGCACACACAGCTCATCTTGAAGGCCCAGGCCAACTCCATTTCACATCTGCTGCTGCACTTGGTGATCATCCCATGGTACTGGCATCTCCAAAAAGCTGGGGTTGCCATTGAAACTCAGGCAGCACCTTCACCAATGGTCTCTTCAGAAGTCTCCTGGTGCAAAGCCTCATCTTCTCTCCATGACACCTGCAATCATTGCAATCATGGGGTCTTCACTACAACCAAGGTGCACTTCCAGCAATGGTCTTTCCTGATTTCTCTCAGTGCCAATCCTCGCTTCTCTCTATGACCCCATCAAATTTAAACACCAGAACCAACATAGAAGACTCTTACACACTACCAAATCTTGCTTCTGGCTTGAGATGGAGGCTCAGGCCCCTTCTGGACCACAGCTTCTGTGTGCTGACCCTGAATAAATTCTTCCCAGAAGATTTCACCACAGTGATGCTGGTCCCTTGTTACAGCTGATTTTTCAGCCCCAGCTAACCAGCATCAATTGTCCCAGTAAAACAAAGATTTCACTTCAGATTCTGGTCTCCTGTTACTTGCAGCTGATTCTTCAGCCCCAGCTGACCAGAACCCACAGATTAAACAGTCCTGATGATCTCTGTTTCCCTTTGAAACTAGAAACTTCACAACCCATGCCTCCATCTTCTACAAATCCTTCATCAAAACTCCTCCAAGCTCCACAGCAACAATCTTTAAGCATTCAATGATCTTCGCAGCCCAAAGTTCCAAACACTTCCTCAATCCTTCCCCAAAACACCAAAGGTCAGTTCTGTCACAGCAATACCCCACTCTCTGGTACCAATTTCTGTTCTAGTTTTGCCTCCATTGCTGAGAGAAAACACTCTGACTGACACCAACTTGGGGAGGGAAGTGTTTATTCAGCTTACATCTCCTGGGTCACAGTTCACTTCAGGAGCCCAAGGCAGGAACTCAGGGCAGGAACCTAGAGGCAGGAGCTGAAGCACAGGCCATGGAGGAATGCTGTTCACTGGCTTGCTCCCCTGGCTCATGCCCTCTCATTTCCTACGTGTGTGATTTAGCGACATTCAAAACCTATTTATTGAGTGTCTGTATACTATTGCTGTGACAGACAGCATACAGGGAAGTCAGGAATGGGTAATACTAACTCTTTACAGGCAGTGTGTGTGTGTGTGTGGTGTGGTGTGTGTGTGGTGTTTCATTATATATATATATATATATATATATATATATATATATATATAGGAAAAATTCATACATAAAAATAAAAGGAGTCTCATAGACCCTAAAACAACCCTGGCCACTGTCCCTGCTCTGCTCTTGATGACTACCAAAACGCTTTTTCTGCGTCATTGAGATTGATGGTTTGGGTTTTTGTCTTTCAGTCCATTTATATGCTTGATGATTATTTATTGATTTTCATATATGTTTGAACCATCCCTGCATTTCTTGGTATGAATCCAACTTGGTCATGAATAGTGATCTCTTGATGTGGATCTGTATGTGATTTGCCAGTATCCTATTCAGAATTTTGGCATCTGTGTTCATGAGTGTGCTGGATAGCTTTAGTGTCAACTTGACACACCTGGGTAAGGGAGCCTCAATTGGGAATTGGCTCCATTGGCATTGGCCTGTGGCCACAATCTGTGGAGTATGTCTTGATTATCAGGCATATGTGGGAGGGCCCAGGCCACAATGAGTAGTGCCACCCTGGGCGGATTGTTGTGTACTGTATAAGAGGCGGGCTGGGCATGAGCCAGGGAAGCAAGCCAGTGAACAGCATTCCTCCATGGCTGGCTTCAGCTCCTGCTCCAGGTTCCTGCCCTGAAGTTCCTGCTTTGGGCTCCCTAAGTGATGAACTGTGACCCAGGAGATATAAGCTGAATAAACCCTTTCCTCCCCCAAGTTGGTGTTGGTCAGAGTGTTTGTCACAGCAATTGAAGACAAAACTAGAACAGGAAATTGGTACCAGAAGAGTGGGGTATTGCTGTGACAGACCTACCTTGAATGTTTGGGGAAGGACTGTGGAGGCGTTTGGAACTTTGGGCTTGTAAGATCATTGTCTCGAAAAGACCAAAAAAAAAAAAAGAAAAAAAAAAGATCGCTTTGTTGTGGAGCTTGGAGCAGTTTGGCTGAAGGAGTTGTAGAAGATGGAGGCCTGGCTTGTGAAGTTTCTAGTTTCAAAGGGGACGAAGAAGACCATCAGGACTGTGTAATCTGTAGGGTTCTGGTCAGCTGGGGCTGAAGACTCAGCTGTAAGTAACAAGAGACCAGACCCTGAAGTGAAATCTTCGTTGTGCTGGGGCAATGGATGCTGGTTAGCAGGGGCTGAAAAAATCAGCTGTAAGTAACAAGAGAGCAGCATCACTGTGGTGAAATCTTCTGAAAAGAATTTCTTCAGGGTCAGCACACAGAAGCTATGTTCCAGAAGGGCTCTGAGCCTCATGTCAAGTCAGAAGAGGACTTGGTAACATGTAAGAGTCTCCTATATGGTTCCGGTGTTGAAATTAAGGGTCACAAGAGCAGCTAGAGGCCTGGCACTATGAGAGGCCAGGAAAGGCCTGGTCAGAGTGAGGCCTTGGTTGAAGTGAAGACCCCAGGATTCAGGGGTCAGAAGAAGAGAAGCTGAGGTTTTGGCATCAGGAGAGGTCAGAAGCAACCTTGTTTCAGTGGCAACCCCAGATTTTTGGAGATGCCGGGACTGGGGACGACCACCAAGACCAGCGGCAGGTGTGGAATAGTATACCTGGCCTTGAGATGAGCTGTGTGTGCCACAGACAGCAGAGTCAGAGAAGGGGAGCTGCCGAAACCCTTTGGAGCCCAGAAGATCAGAGTGAGTCCAGGTGTCCAGCCTTGAGCTACTTGCTGGACTTAGGTTTTTGTTTGAGTGTGCCTATTTCTTCCCTTTGAAATAAGAACAGTACTTGTTTTGGATTTTACAGCAGCCCACAGTTAAGAGACTTTTAATAGACTGAACTTTTAAGTTTTGGAATTTTAAGGACTGTGGGGCTTTTAAGGTTGTACTGTCTTAAGGTTGTGATTAATGTTAACATAATACTTTGGGGATAAGAACTGGAAAGGTGGTGGTTAATAGTGATGTGTTTGTGTGTCCAGTTGCAAAGGGGTCCATTTGCTGGATAGCTTTAATATCAGAACTGACAGACCTCTGGTTGAGGGAGCCTCAATTGGGGAATTGGCTCCATGGATTGGCCTGTGGCCACATCTGTGGAGTATTGTCTTTGATTATCAAGCATGTGGGAGGGCCAGGCCACAATGGTAGATGCCAACCCTGGGCAGGTTGTTGTGTACTGTATAAGAAGGCGGCTGGGCATGAGCCAGGGAAGCAAGCCAGGTGACCAGCATTCCTCCATGCCTGTTGCTTCAGCTCCTGACTCCAGGTTCCTGCCCTGAGTTCCTGCCTGGGCTCCCTAAGTGATGAAACTGTGACCCAGGTGATGTAAGCTGAATAAACCCTTTCCTCCCCAAGTTGGTGTTGGTCAGAGTGTTTTGTCGCAGCAACTGAAGACAAACTAGAAAATGAGTGGATGGATCTATAGTTCTCCTTTCTTGGTTGTCTTGTGGTTTTAGTAATAGAGTGATGCTGGCTTCATAAAGAAGAATTTGGGAGAATTCCCTCTGTACCTTCTAAACAATTTCAGTAATAATGGTTGTAAGTCTTTTTAAAATGTTTTATAGAATTCTGCTGTAAAACATCTGGCCTGGGCTTTTCTTAGTTGGGAAGGTTTTTATATCTTCAATTTCTTTTTTTTTTTTTTTCAATTTCTTCATATGTTTATGGTCTGTTTAAGTGTTGATCTATTTGGTTAAGCTTGGTGATTCCCGGACATTGTGATATCATCCTTTTTTCTAGGTTTCAACTTGGTAGAGTATAGGTTTTTGAAGTATTCCTGTTGATTGTCTGGATCTTTTCCTTGTTTTGTTGTGATATTTCCCTTTTTCATCATGGATTGTATTGATTGGAGTTGTTCCTTCTTTCTTTTGGGTTAACTGGGCTAAGAGGCCTGTATTATTCTTTCCAAAGAACCAACTTTTGATTCATTGATTTTTTTTTTTGTTATTGTTTTCTNACTATGCAAGCACTTTGCCAACTGAGCCATCTCTTCAACCCTCAAATTTGTAATAGATGATTTCTGGTATACTGCTAAATCATCAGAATTGTCATGTGGCTTTTTATTGGTGATTTCAACAGACTTCACTGGAACCAAAAGATGAGCTATTAGAATATTATAAAGGGGATCTTTTTTTAATTTATTTGATTTTTTTAAAATATTTACTAATTTTTTGTGTTATGAGTGTAACTGTTCTGCATGACGGTTTGTGCACCTGTGTCGTGCATGCCAGAGAGTCAGAAGAAGGGCGTCAGATTCCCCTGGAACTGGAGTTCTCCTGGAATTGAGATTACAGAACGGTCTCCAGCTGCCATGTGAGTGCTGGGAATCAAACCCGGGTCCTCTGCAAGAAAGATGACACTCTTAACCGCTGAGCCATCTCTCCAGCCCCATGGGGATCTTATACAGCTCTAGAGAATGGCTTTTTATCTTTATTATGAAATAGAAAATAAGATGAAATACCTTCTCATTTTTCATGCAAAAGTCACCAAGATGTGGGTTCAGCCAACACTGGCAACAGCTACAGACGGTCTTGCTCCACCTGTAAGCTGTTCATTATGCCAAAGGATGCATCGCAGCACTGCAGGTTGGGTAACCTTACTATTGCATATGTATTATGTGTCCTTGGGACAAGAAGCTAGAGTTTCAACAGCTTTCACTCTTACCCATTTGGTTTCTTTAATACACCATATCTAGAAAACTACTTTTTTGGAGACATGGTCACATGTAACTCAGGCTAACCTTGACCTCTCTAGATAGTGGAGAATAATCTTGGATTCTTGCATCCACCTCCCAATCCCAAATTACAGGTATATGTCACCACACCAAGCTTAGAGAACTTTCTCAAGGTGTACCTCTCATTTCCTACGTGTGTGATTTAGCGACATTCAAAACCTATTTATTGAGTGTCTGTATACTATTGCTGTGACAGCATACAGGGAAGTCAGGAATGGGTAAATACAACTCTTTACAGCAGTGTGTGTGTGTGTGTGTGTTGTGGTGTGTGTGTGGTGTTTCATTATATATATATATAATATATATATATATTATATATATATATAGGAAAAATTCATACATAAAATAAAAAGGAGTCTCATAGACCCTAAAACAACCCTGGCCACTGTCCCTGCTCTGCTCTTGATGACTACCAAAACGCTTTTTCTGCGTCATTTGAGATGAGGTGGTTTGGTTTTTGTCTTTCAGTCCATTTATATGCTTGGATGATATTTATTGATTTTCTATATGTTTGACCATCCCTGCATTCTGGTATGAATCCAACTTGGTCATGAATAGATGATCTTCTTGATGTGGATCTGTATGTGATTTGCCAGTAATCTATTCAGAATTGGCATCTGTGTTCATGAGTGTGCTGGATAGCTTTAGTGTCAATTGACACACCTGGGTAAGGGAGCCTCAATTGGGGAATTGGCTCCATTGGATTGGCCTGTGGCCACAATCTGTGGAGTACTGTCTTGATTATCAGGCATTGTGGGAGGGCCCAGCCACAATGAGTAGTGCCACCCTGGGCAGGTTGTTGTGTACTGTATAAGAAGAGGCGGGCTGGGTACACCTTGAGAAAGTTCTCTAAGCTTGGTGTGGTGACATATACCTGTAATTTGGGATTGGGAGGTGGATGCAAGAATCCAAGATTATTCTCCACTATCTAGAGAGGTCAAGGTTAGCCTGAGTTACATGTGACCATGTCTCCAAAAAAGTAGTTTTCTAGATATGGTGTATTAAAGAAACCAAATGGGTAAGAGTGAAAGCTGTTGAAACTCTAGCTTCTTGTCCCAAGGACACATAATACATATGCAATAGTAAGGTTACCCAACCTGCAGTGCTGCGATGCATCCTTTGGCATAATGAACAGCTAAATACAGGTGAGTCAATGACTCAGAGCTGTACTGGCCAGTGTATGGCAATGAAACCCACATCTTGGAATGACTTTTGCAGTGAAAAATGAGAAGGCATTAAACTTCATAATAAAGATAAAAAGCCATTCTCTAGAGCTGTATAAGATCCCCCATGGGGCTGGAGAGATGGCTCAGCGGTTAAGAGTGTCATCTGTTCTTGCAGAGGACCCGGGTTTGATTCCCAGCACTCACATGGCAGCTGAGAACCGTCTGTAACTCCAATTCCAGGAGAACTCCAGTTCCAGGGGAATCTGACGCCCTCTTCTGACCTCCATGGCATTGCACGACACAGGTGCACAAACCTGCATGCAGACAGTACACTCATACACACAAAAAAATAGTAAATAATTTTAAAAAAATCAATAAATTAAAAAAAGATCCCCTTTATAATATTCTAATAGCTCATCTTTTGGTTCCAGTGAAGTCTGTTGAAATCACCAATAAAAAGCCACATGACAATTCTGATGATTTTAGCAGTATACCAGAAATCATCTATTACAAATTTGAGGGTTGAAGAGATGGCTCAGTTGGCAAAGTGCTTGATGTGCAAGCAGAAGGACTTTGGTTTGGATTCCCAGCACATACACTGACCTCTGGCCTCCACACATGCATGCAAGAGCAAGAGAATGCTCACACACACACACACACACACACACACACACACACAGAGACACAGAAAAAGAAAGAGAAGAAGGAAAGAAGGAAGGAATTGAAAGAAAAGAAAAGAAAAAAAAGAAGGAAGAATAAAGAAAATATTATATTTAAAGAAAATAAATTTCAAGGCCAGAAAGATGGCTCAGCAGTTAAGAACACTAGCTGTACTTACAGAAGTCCCAGGTCTGGTTCCCAGCACCTGCTAGCACCTAACAATTCCAGGGGATTCAGTGCCCTCCTCTGGCATTTGCAGGCATTCTACATATGTGATGCATTTATATACATACAGACAAAACTCTATACACATAAAATTAAAAATAAAGAAAAGAAAAAATTTGTCAGGATGTGATGGCACATGTTTAATACCAGCACTTGAGAGGCAGAGGCAGGCCAATCTTTGAGAGTGGTCAGCTTGATCTACACAATGAGTCTCAGGCAAGCCAAGGCTACATAGTAAGAGCAGGAAGTTTTCCAAAGGCTCAAGGTCACCTCAAGCTATATATTGAGTTCAAGCTAAACCTGGGGTATACAGCAAACACTGTCTTCAGACTGGCTCCTTAAAAAAAATGACCAAGGGAGATAGCTCAGTCATTAAGAGCACTGGCTGGTCTTGCAGGGGACCTAGGTTTGGCTCCCAACACCCATATAACAGGTAACTACTTACTGTCCAAACTGTATTCCAGGGAATCTGTTGACTTCTTCTTGAGCATTGCATTCACATGGCATACTTACATACACATAGTCAAAATGCTAATACACACATAAAGTAAAAAAATGAATTTTAAAAGATTTTTCTAATAATAAAATAAGAACTGGAGAGATGACTCAACTGTTAAGAGCACTGGCTGCTCTTGCAGAGGAACCAGGTTCAGTTCCCAGCACCTACATGGAAGTTAACAACTGTAACTCCAGTACCTGGGGATCCAAAGCCCCTTTCTGATGTCTGCAGGCATTGCATATCATGAGTATACTTACATACATGTAGGTAATAGTTATATACATAAAATTTAAAAATTAATTAGAAAGGGCTGGAGAGATGGCCTAGCGGTTAAGAGCGCTGACTGCTCTTGCAGAGGACCTGGGTTCGATCCCCAGCACCCACATGGTGGCCGAGAACCATCTGAGACTCCAATTCCAGGAGAACTCCAGTTCCAGGGGAATCCGACACCCGCTTCTGACCTCCGCGGCATTGCACGACACGGGTGCACAGACTTGCATGCAGACAGTACATTCATACACATACAGAAATAAATAAAATTAATAAAAATTTTGAAAAAAAATTAATTATAAAATATTTTTTTAATAAAATAATTTTAAAATTGACCAAAATTTTCTACTAGGTTGTTGAAGCTCACTAAATTCTTTTTTTTTTTTTTTATGTCTTTTTGAGACAGGTTCTCCCTGTAGTCACAGCTGGCCTGGAACTTGATATGTAAACCAGACAGACCTCAATCTCACGGGGATCCATCTGCCTCTACCTCCTAAGTGCTGGGATTAAAGGAATGTGCCATCACACCTGGCTATTTCCAAATTTTAAAAGAAAATTGTTGCTGGGGCTGGAGAGATGGCTCAGCAGTTAAGAGCACAGACTGCTCTTGCAGAGGACCCAGGTTCTATTCCCAGGACCCACATGGTGGCTAAGAACCATCTTTAACTCCAGTTCCAGGGGAATCCCATGCCCTCTTCTGACCTCCGCGGCACTGCACAACATGGGTGTGCCAACGTACATGCAGACAGTACACTCATACACATAAAAAACAATAAAAAATTTTAAAAAGAAAATTGTTGCTATGCTAAGGATATAATTTTAAAACAAATTCTCTTATTTGTTGTTGTATAATCTTGTATCCAGAAAAATTTTTAAATGTTCTTTTTAATAGATTCTCCTCAGTCTTTAATGTAAAAAAATCATATTATCTCTAAACACTGCACAGTCAAATCTTGCACTCAAAATTATTGTGTCCGTTATTCCTTGCTTTATTCCATTGGCTAATGCTGAGAACACAAGCTGAGAATGAGAACAATGGGTGTTTTATCTTGTTCCTGCTTTTTAAAAAATTATTTATTATTTTTATGTGCATGAGTGTATTGCCTACAGGTATATACATGAGCTCATATCTTGCAATGCTTGCAGAGGTCAGAAGAGTACATAGGATCTCTTTGAGTTTGAATTATAGACAGTTGTTAGCTGTCATGTAGATGCTGAGAACAAAACCCAGGTCCTCTGCAAGAGCAGCCAATGCTTTTTTTTTTTTTTTTGAGACAGGGTCTCCCTGTAGCCCCAGCTGTCCTGGAACTCACTATGTCAACCAGGCTGGCCTTGAACGCACAGATTTCTGCCTACCTCTGCCCCCCAAGTACTGGGACTACAGGCATGCACCACCACACCTGGCAAGAAGCCAATGCTCTTAACCACTGAGCCATCTCCCCAACCCCTCTTGTTCCTGCTTTAAAGAGAATACTATTGGGGATGAAGAGATGGCCTAGCGGTTAAGAGTGCCAACTGTTCTTGCAGAGGACCCGGATTCGATCCCCAGCACCCACATGGCAGCTGAGAACCGTCTTTGACTCCAGTCCCAGGAGAATCTTTGACTCCAGTCCCAGGAGAATCCGATACCCTCTTCTGACCTCCGCAGCATTGCAAGACACGGGTGCACAGACCTACATGCAGACAGTACATTCATACACATAAAAAATAAATAAAATTAAGAATTTTTTTAAAAAATAAAGAGAATACTATTGACAATTTATCTTTACAGCTGATATTTGGGGCCAGGCATAGTGACCCCCGCCTGTAATCCTAGCTACAGAAATTGGGGGGTGGGGGGGGCAAGGAAAAGGACTGTATATTCAAGTCCAACCTGAGCCACCTATCAAGATCCTTTCAAAAATAAATAGGGTCTGGAAGAATGGCTCCATGGTTAAGAGCACTTGCTGCTCTTGCAGGTGACCTGAGTTAGGTTCTCAGCATCCATGTGGACACCCCCACACGTGTGCCATACACTCAGACACACACATACACATAAATAAAAAATGAAATGAATCTTTTAAAAAATACATGTCAGGCTAGAGAGATGGACCAGTGGTTAAGAGGGCTGCTCTTGCAGAGGATTCTGGTTCAGTCCCCAGCACATGGCCTCACATGGAATGCATACATACATATACATACATATATGCATACATACATACACATAAATATATGTAATTTATCTTTTTATAGCTTAATATCTTAAACTTTTCAAAACCAATTTATCTTTGTGTGTATATGTACATGTATGCACATCCATGACGCATGTGTGGAGGTCAGAGGACAACTTAATTGATTCTCTCCTTCCATCATATGGGTTCAGGGGATTAAATTCAGGTTGACAGGCTTCGCAGCAAGCTAGTCTACTTGCTGAGCAATCTCACCAGCTCTTAAATTTAAGAAATTTTATTTTATTTTTGCTTGTTGTGTCTGTGTGTGTGTATGCACACCTGTGTGTGGGGTGCCCAAGGAGGCCAGGATAGGGCATTGGATGCTTTGGAGGTGGAGTTATAGGCATTTGTGAGCTACCTAAGGTGGGTGCTAGATCCCAGTTCTGGTCTTCACAACAGTGCACTAAGGACAGCTGGGGCTACAGGGAGACCCTGTCTTGAAAAGACAAAAAAATAAAATAAAATAAAATAAAATAAACCAAACCAAGCAGGGTGGTTCTTGCATACAATCTCAGCACATAGTGAGCTGGGGAAAGGAGGATCACAGTAAATTCAAGGCAACATAAAATCTGGGCTACATAGTGAGTTCCAGGTCAGCCTGGACTAGAAGGAGAACTGGTTAAAAAAAAAAAAAAAAAAAAGAAGCAAAAAATCTTTAAAAAAGAACTCTAGTGTCCTCAGAACAAATATCCACATCTGAATGTGTTGCTGATCTCAAATTTCTCTGCCGACTCAGCTTCAAGTTGTTAAATTTGTGTTTAAAAATCATGTTAATTAGGGGCTGGAGAGATGGTTCAGCAATTAAGAACACTGGTTACTATTTTTAAAAATATTTTATTATTTTTACTTGCGTGTGTGTGTGTGTGTGTGTGTGTGTGTGTATGTATGTGTGTGTATGAGTGCATTGTCTCCATGTATGTAAGTGAACCTGTGCTGTGCAATGCCTTTAAAGATCAGAGGAAAGCATCAGATTCTTCTAGAACTGGAGTTGTGAATGATTGTTAACCATCATGTGGGTGCTGGGAATTGAACCTGGGACCTCTTTAAGAGCAGCCAGTGCTCTTAACTACTGAGCCATTTCTCTTACCCTGAACACTGGCTATTCTTGCAGAGGACCTGGGTTTGGTTCCCAGCACCCATATGGCAGCTAACTACCATCTCTGACTCCAGTTCCAGGAGGTCCAATGTCTTTGGCCTCTGTGAGCATTGCACACACGTGGCACACATACACAGGCAAAGCATTCATACACATACAATTTTTAGAAATTATATTTTTCAAAGTTGGTGTTGGGGGCCAGAGAGATGGGTCTTGCTGTTCTTCCAGAAGACCTGGGATCAACTCCCAGCACCCATATGTTGGCTCTGGCTTTGTTGCCCACCAGTGAACATACCCGCCATCAAAACAGTTGTACAAATAAAACTTGGAAAAAAAATTGGGGTATGGGAGGCCATTTGGCTGAAACAGCTCCAACACCTTCAGTTCCTCTGTAAATTAAACCAAATGGGGTGTAAATAGTAGAATGAATATTCAACTTAACCAGTCACAGTTCATCAATTAACCCCTAATTAGGGAAGACCTCCTTAACCAAGTGAATATACCTTTTTATTTTATTTTATTTTCCTTTTTTCCTTCTTGATTCCACAAATCCCTTTTTAAAGTTTTATGCCTGGATATGTGAGAGAATGAGATTGCCTCTCAGTTCTAAGCTGGATGGAGCAAGGCTCACCCTCCAGAGTTGAAGAAATTTATGGACTAGAAATGATCAAGATGAATGGCGGCAGATGTGTCCAAGACTTACTGCTGGGACTTGATCTGAGGATGGATGAACGTGTGGAAATAGCAGTTACTGGGCAACATGATGAGAACGACATCATTACTCTGGAGGTGTGGGATGATTAAAACAGTGGTCTTCAGCAGAAGAGAACTGTGTCCCATCCCCCAAGAGCTTGCCTTACTCTGATGTAAAACTGGGTGATATACATTTTCATATGAAACTTTTTGTTAAACAAATACATAAAGTCTCTTCTCTTACCCCCTTAATAGAGCACTGAACCATATTGACTCTTACACAATATGAACATTCATTGATTTAGGAATACAATTCCTATATTCATTGATTTAGGAATTGTATTCCTTTTTTTAAAATTTTATTTATTTTTGTATGTGTATGAATGTACTGTCTGCATGGAGGTTTGTGCACCCATGTCGTGCAATGCCACGGAGGTCAGAAGAGGGTCTCGGATTCCCCTGGAACTGGAGTTCTCCTGGAATTGGAGTTACAGACGGTTCTTAGCCGCCATGTGAGTGCTGGGGATCGAACCTGGGTCCTCTGCAAGAGCAGTCGGTGCTCTTAACCCCTAGGCTATCTCTCCAGCCCCCAGGAATTGTATTCCTAAATCAATGAATATTCATTTAGTTATTAAAAATGGGGGGTGCTAGAGAGTCAGCTCAGTAGTTATGAGCATGTGCTACTCTTGCTGAGGACTCAAGTTTTGTTCCCAGAACACATATTGGGTGGCTCACAACTGTCTGTAACTCTATCACTCTATCTCCAAGGGATATGATGTCCTCTTCTGGCCTCCAAGGACATCTGTACTCACATGCACATACCCACACACAGATACACACACATACACAAATTTAAAAATAATAAAAATATACCATAGGTCAGGTGTGGTGGATCTCTGTTAGTTCAAGACCAGCCTGGTCTACCTTGTGAGTTCCAGGCCAGCCAGGGTTAACTAGTGAGACCCTGTCACAAAAACAAAAATCTCAAAAAAATTTTAATAGGCCAAAATTTATCTTTTAAGAGAGAGAGTGTTTGTATGTGTGTGTTTTTATATAAGTACATATGTGTAAATATGTATTACAGCAATTTCAAGTCATCTGCCATCAGCAATTTCAAGTCATCTGTCATCTTGCCCAAAACGAAAACTTGGCAAAGCACATTGATTGTGCTAAAGGTCACACATCCCACTCACCCCTACTAAAAACGAATCTTTAAGTCAACACTCATCTCTGGGAAAATACGCTGTGCTCTTTCTTTTTTCTCCCGGACATTCTTGCATCAATCCTAGTTTAAGAAACACAGTGGAGGAGAGAGAGATTAGATTTTCGAAAATGTTAACAGAAGTCATGATTAAAGCAGTCTCAAATGCAGAAGTAGAAACATAGGCACATTTGCACTGCCAGCTGTCACTTTTGTGATTAGGCATTGACACTCCTCAGCTATCACACTTCTGACAGGTGAGAGTTAGCTTTTCTCAAATAGTTTTTATTTTATTATTCCAAGTCTTGATTGACTCCTGAACACCCAACACTAGTTTAATGTCTGGAATAAGAGAGATGATGAAAGGCACCATTCTGCCCTGGAGCAGTGAAGAAGTTCATCTTGAAACATTTCTTGTATGTCCTCAGCTTCTGTGGAAAGCAAAACATGGCAAGTGCCGAATGAATGGTGAAAGTTCAGAGAGCCCAAGAAGTACAAAGACTGTGCTTCTAGCTTGGAATGTAGGTGGGGTGGGCAGCTGTCCAGCTTTGTGTTTACTGGTGGGGTGGTCCTTTTTGTAGCTGTGATAAAATACCTAATTAAACAATTTAAAGGATGAAGGATTTCTTTTGACTTCCAATTTCAGAGACAATATCAATCCAAGCTGGCTGGCTCTACTGTTTCTGGGCCTGTGGTGAGGCAATACATCTGTGTGGTGTGATGGAGCAGAGCTCCTCACCCCATGGTGGCCAGGAGGCAGAGAGAGAGGAAAGGTCTTGGGATGCTATACACTTTTCAAAGTTACTCCCCCAGTGACCTATTTTCCATGGCCAGGCTCCACCTCCTTATAGCACATTTAGTATACATTTATTAATGGATTAACCCATAGATGAACTTAATGCCCTCATTATCAATTGCTTCTCAGCACTTGAGCCTTTTTTTGGGTCACTTCATCTCTAAACTCCAACTTCTGGAGCCCAAGGGGCTTAGAGGGATGCAGAACCTTCACTGATAAAACTGAAGTAGTTCTGAGTTATCAGGAGAATGATCACCTATCAAAAGCAGGGCTGTAGGAAGACTCAGAACAGGCTTCATACTGGACAGGAGATGGACGTTGAAAGGGCCTTATAGAAGGAGTTGGATTACATTGGCTACCTTGACTGACTCCTTGAATACACTAGACACAAGCTGACCCTGTCCTCCATTCCACAACACCGTGCACTGGGTCTATTCTTGGCTTAAAAGACAGAATTGCCAGAAATTTACAAGTACAATTCTAGCAATCCTAGAATTGGGCAGCAACTCATTCTATAAGACAGAGTGTTCCACTGAGATGAGCAGACATGCTTTCTTTGTAGACAGAGGAGGATCAAGAAAGCGGAAACAACTGGGCTTGGTGGAGCCTGGCTGTAATCCCAGCACTTGGAAGGTTGGGGCAGAAGATCTTGAGTTTGAGGCCATACTAGGCTATATAGTGTAGTCTTGTTTCAGAGAAGAAGAGGGAGAGGGAAGGAGGAGAGAGAGAAAGAGAAGAAAAAGAGGGAGAGAGAGAAAGAGAGAAAGAGGGAGGGAGAGGGAGAGAAAGAGAATGAGAATATACAGATGAACAGATTTTCCTTACAGAGTTAACAAGGAATCTTCTCATATCAGCCCAGGTAAATTGAGCCCCTTCAGACAATCCCTGTGAATCTCCTGTTTTGTTGTAAAAAGCTGTCTCAAAGCCAAGCATAGTGGCATATACCTTATTTAGGAGGTACAGGCAGGAGGACCATTGCAAATTCAAAATCGGCTTTGGGTACAAGGGTCTATCTTTTTTTTTTTTTAATTTTATTTATTTATTTTCTGTGAGTGTGAATGTACTGTCTGCATGGAGGTCTATGCACCCATGTCGTGCAATGCCACGGAGGTCAGAAGAGGGTGTTGGATTCCCCTGGAACTGGAGTTCTCCTGGAATTGGAGTTACAGATGGTTCTCAGCCGCCATGTGGGTGCTGGGGATCGAACCCGGGTCCTCTGCAAGAGCAGTCGGTGCTCTTAACCGCTAGGCTATCTCTGCAGCCACTATCTTACAACAAACAAAAAAGTAAGTTAAATAAGATAAAAACTAAAGGCAGTGGCAGTTAGATCTTTTTGAGTTTGAGGCCAACCTGGTCTATGTAGTGAGTTCCAGGCCAGGCAGGGATGCATAGTAAGAGCCTGCCTCAAAAGACAAAAAAAGAAATAAACAAAAGAAAAGATAAAAACTAATCCTAGTAGGCAGGAGACTAAGGCAGAAAGAGCAGGGTTTCAAGGCTAGCCTGGGCTACATGGTAAGACAATTTCAAAATAATAAAAATAAAGTATTGGCTCCCACAGATGTTAAGAATTGAACACTATTTGTTTATTTATTGTGTGTGTGTGTGTGTGTCTTTGTTTTGTTTTGAGACAGGGTCTCACATAGCCCAGGCTAGGCTCAAATTCACTATGTAACAGAGGTTAGCCTTCAACTCCTCATCTTCCTGCTTCTACTTTCCAAGTGCTGGGATTACACATATGGGTCACCACACCCAGCCATTCTCTCTTGTAGTTGTCATATGACTTGAAATCTTATTCAACTGTTGGCCTCCCCTCATGCTGCCCCGCCAGTGTGTCCTCTGTAGTTTTCTAATTTCCAGCTGTTTTGCTTCTCTTCACTGCCGTACCTCTTCCAGGCTGGACGGATGGCTCAGTGATCAAAAGCTCCCACTGCTCTTGCAGAAGACCCAAGTTTGGTTCCCAGTACCCATGTCAGGAGGCTTACAACTTCCTGTAACTTCAACTCCTCTGACCTCCATGGGCATCAACACACATACGAATATACCCTCACACAGACAGGAGCATACACATAATTAAAAGTAATAAAAATAAAAAGAACTGGACGTGATGGTGCACATCTTTAATCCCAGCACTCAGGAGGCAGAGACAGGCAGATCTCTGTGAGATGGTGGCCAGCCTGGTCTACATAATGAGTTCCAGGATAGCTGGGACTACAGGAAGACCCTATCTCAAAAAGACCAAATAATAATAACAAAAATAAATGTTTTTTTATTTTATTTATTTTTGTATGTGTATGAATGTACTGTCTGCATGTAGGTTTGTGCACCCGTGTCGTACAATGCCTCGGAGGTCAGAAGAGGGTCTCAGATTCCCCTGGAACTGGAGTTCTCCTGGAATTGGAGTTACAGACGGTTCTTAGCTGCCATGTGGGTGCTGGGGATCGAACCCGGGTCCTCTGCAAGAGCAGTTGGTGCTCTTAACCGCTAGGCCATCTCTCCAGGCCCACAAAAATAAATGTTTTTAAAGGAAAAAAATGCAGATCCTCAAAAGCAAATGATGATCTAACTTTTAAAAAACAGAGAAAGTATTTTTTTTTCTCTTTTTGAGGCAGGGTCTCCCTTTAGTCCCAGCTGGCCTGAAGCTTGCTCTGTAGACCAGGCTGGCCTTGAACTCACAGATATCCACCTGCCTCTGCCTCCTGAGTGCTGGGATTAAAGGCGTGCGCCACCAGGCCCATCTCAGAGAAAGTATTCTTTAATGTGGATTAGTATTGGATTAATAGAAAAATTTACAGTCCCTGAAAACTGCTGCCACTTCTCCATATCCTGTGAAAGTGACATTGACACACCAGCTTAGGTTCAGCAGTTCTGTCTTTCCCTTAAAATTTTTTGCCTTTTTGTTTTGACAGAATTTTACTATAAACCTCTGGATAGCCTGGATTACACTATGTAGCCTAGACTAACCTGGAATTTGTGGCAATCCTCCTGCTTCTACTGAGGGAATTGGAGGACTATAGGCAAGCCCCACCATGCCCAGCATAGAATATTGCATCTTTCTTTTACAAAGAATTGTTTATGCGTATGAGTGAGTGTTTCGCCTGCATGTAAGTGCACCCAGGCATGCAATGTCCTTGGAGGCCAGAAGACAGCATTGCATCCCCTGGAACTGGAGTTAGGGATGTTTGTTGAGACCATATGGGTTCTGGGAACCAAACCTTAGTCCCCTGTAAGATCAGCCAGTGTGCCAACTTTTTATCTTTCAACCAAGTGGTTTTCTTTATTGTTTTCTAATTTTTAAAATTACATTTATTTATTTTTATTTATTTATTTTGTGTGGGGACTGGGCATATGTGGCAGTCACAAGACAGTTCATGGGAGTTGGTTCTCTCCTTCCACCATGCTGGTTGCAGGGATCAAAGTCAGGTGGACAGCCTGGCTGGAAGTGCCTTCCAGCAAAATAGGCTTGGGTACTAAAACAACTTGCTGTGATATGGTAATGGGGATAGACAGTGGTTCAGCCCACACTGGTGGGCTAGCCACTAGCATGAAATAAACTTCCTCTTCACACCTAATTTTGGCTTTGATCTCATGATTTCTCCCAACATTTCTGGAGGCACCCAGCATAATTCAGTTCCTGGTTTTTAAGAATATTAGCTAGCCAGGCATGGTGACGCATGCCTTTAATCCCAGCACTTGGGAGGCAGAGGCAGGTGGATCTTTGTGAGTTCAAGGCCAGCCTGGTCTACAGAGTAAGTTCCAGGCCACCTGAGGCTACAGGAAGACCCTATCTTGAAAAGACAAGAAAAAAAAAAAAAAGAATATTAGTTAATTTTAAGGGATGATTACTTCTATTCCAGGGTACAATTTATTTTTACATCTGGATGCATTTTTTTCCTATGATAAAATGTTCTATTTATTTATTTTTTAAAATTATATTTGTTTGTAACAAGATTATCAAATCTAGACCCAACATCTGCCCCACCCTATGCTCCCCCACCCCACTCAGAGCTCATGCTATTCTGCCCAAACATCGGCTTTTCATCTCTTTTTCCGTCATTTCTTCAAATTCAACTAATTTCTCCAGCATGTGGGAGGAGTTGAATGTTTTGAGCAGGCAACACGTTCACTTGTTTCACGTCCTTGATGTTCAGTCCTTGTTCTGTGTCGTTCGTGCATGTTATGTTGTTAGTTTTTTACCAATATGCAACGACTGCTCCGCAAACTCGCTTAGGCAAAAAGCTACACAGGGGCTCGTTGCACAAGAAAATACTTAAGAGGAAACTAACAAGGGTCACTCTTCGAATTCGTGGCCACTATGTGCATCCCGTGGATTGAGGGGATACCATTAGTCGTTTCTGTTTTTCTGGGACTTGTGTTCTTCACTCAAGCATGATTCTCCTCCTTAGCATCAGCCAAATTTTCCTGCAAGCTCATGATTTTGTTTGTTATTATTCTTTTTTTAATTTTCATTTTTTTAAATTAAATGCTTTTGTTGTATACTCATAATACTTTTCCAATTCAGTTCAGAGCATATTTTCCCTTCCTCCCTTCCCCCACCCCACACACCCCCCATCCCAGATCATGCATTCTGCATAAACTGTCTGCATCTTTCTCTCAGTTTTTTCTTTTCATTTTTTAAACAATAACATAATAATTTATGCTACAAGCATCCTTTGTGTAAAACCAATTTTGCAAGCAGTTGTGGCCCAAACCCACACAGCCCAAATGTCCCACCATCCAGCAGGGAGGGCTTTGTATGTTCAACTATCAAGTTGTTATAAATGAGTAATCCAGACTATATTGCTGTAGTTTCACCATTCACCCCTAAATTCAGCCCTTACATTCTACAACACCACGCCCCCTCTTACTCAGATTGTTCCCTAGGCTTAGAAAAAGGGGTACAGTGGATGAGAAAGCAAAAACGTCTACTTTCTCTGAGCGTTGTCTTGGTTCTGGTCAATTACTGGCTGTTTTCCTTTCATGGGCTGACAGTTTGTCCAGGAATAACACGTTTCGATCCTACTAATGAAGCACAAGGCAATTAGATACATAGGATATCTAAACAAGTACTAAATTGTTATTAGCCGTATGTTCATACTTTGGTATAGACCACAGATGTTTTTTTGGGATGGTATGTTTAATCCATGCGGGATTACATTTTTTTTGCTTAAAATATGACAGGCTGTCTTACTACTGTGGCTTATAAAACATCTCCTGACCATTTTCAGAGGTGTAAGTCTTGTGCATCAGCTGTGGGTTTTCCTCCAAGGGAGGAAAGCTAATAGCCAAAATCTAGACGATTTGGGGATATACAAGGCATATGCGGCTTGCCCTGCTGCACAGTTTTCCAGGCCAAGTGTGAACGGTGTAGCTGTACTGATGGAGGAGTCTTGGCTTTGACTCTAAGGAGACCTATACTATTGCTTTATTGGTTTAGGTTTTTTTTTTTGCTTTTATCACTACTACTAGGTATTCCAGGAGTAGCCATCTGTACTTGCAGTGTGGTCTCAATATATCATCTTTCCCATGTTAATGCATCAGGTCTTTGACAGCAAGGGCTTTAATCACCTCTCTTTTTGCAGTGATATCCCAGAGTTTAGAGGCAAGGAGATCTTACCTTTTGTGGGGGCTTTGGATTCCCTGGCCAACATTATCCTGGTAGATTAGATAATCCATTGTGATGTCAAGAGCTCCTTGTATTAATATAATTTTGGCTTAAGTGCCATTAGCCTTAGAGGATGTTTTAGTATTATGTTGGGTTCTGAATAGAGAATAATTTTCCTTTTCACAGTTAATTAAAGAAGGCAGTAGTGTTTACTGGTTTTATAATGAGATTACACTCTATAAAAGTTGGCTCCAATTTACAGATTGAGAAATACCACAACCTCATTATCATCATATTTCTCCTTGTTCTAGGGGGGGGAGGTAAAGAAAGTCTCTTGTATGTATTAAACCTTTTGTGCACCTAGAAGGTAATTTTTGTTGGACTCTTATAAATAGTGTTTTTACAAGTAGGATTCCAAAGGGAGGGGTTTGGATGTTGTAAGGCAAATCTGGAGGCTTTTTCTTCTTTCAATGTTACCAGGATGGCCAACTCTTTCTGCTGGCACTCTTCTGGTTACATCTTCCTACCAAATTGCAAAAAGCGTGTCATCTGTTCTTTCTTCAGCCCATTAAGTTGGTGACATGTGTGGACCTGTTGGACATAACATAATCTTTCTCCCATAGTTAGTTTTTAAGATTTGAAATTGCAAAGGTTTTTGCCAAAAAAGGCTTTCACTATACTATCTGTATCCCCCCCTATTTTATTTTAGGTTTTTGTTTTTTTGACCCCATGAGTCTCACAAAGCAGTTGGTTTTCACTTGTTGTATTACACTACCTTATAGGGTGGAATCAAGGGCCATGATTCCATCAAAATTCAACCCATGTCGTTTTGCGGTGACTCTGTATATGTGATTAAACCTTTGGGAAGCAACACCTTTAATTTTAAGTTAATTAACATCCTATAGGTGATAATAGAGAACTGCTACAAGTGATTATACTGATACAACAGAAAAAAATTATAAGGAGAAACATTTGTATGTGCCAAATCCCACAACAGTTATTGTTATTAAGATTTTAAGTAAAAACAAATGTGGACAACAGCAATTTATATCTCCAATTAACTACATGCATTTGGCATTATCCATTTTTACGTCACGAGCTTCTTTATTAAAACCAAATGTTATTTTAATATACCACATATTTATTTTAACTAAGTCTTAAAACCACACATGTAAAACCTTAGGACAGAGTCTGGGCAAAATACGTGGATACTGGTTGAACTACATCCATTCAAATTGCAATTATTAATGAATATACACCCTGTCCCTCTCCCATCCCTCCCACCCTTCCCATTCAACCATTCTGCAGTTTTCTGAATGCAGTCTTCTTGTTGTTGTTCTTTTATCACTGCATCACCTCTCCCCAAGGAAATAAATTTAACTGGGTGTGTTCTTTGGCCTACTGCATCACATTATGAGGGATACCATTTGTCATTTGTTTTTCTGGGACTGTGGTTACTTCACTTAACATATTTGTGTACGTCTATTTTGTACATTCTTTACCTAGGCAAGTTCAGATGTTGTATCTTTCTTACCACTTGCATAGAATTCCATTGTGTACATGTAACCAAATTTTCTCTATCCACTACGATCCGCATGGGGAATGGGAGGTTTTTTCCATTCTTCTGATGTCTCTTCAATTTCCTTTCTTCAGGGGTTTTAGAAATTTTTGTTTGTAGAGATCTTTGTATCTTTGGTTAGGTTTTGTTTCTCAGGTATTTCATTGTTTTTTTTGAGGCTATTGTGAGTGGGAAAGGTCTCCTGCAAATTTTTCTCTGTTGCTTAATTTTTGGTGTAAAGAAAGGCTACTGAAGGCTACTGATTTTTCTGTGTTTATTTTGTATCCTGCACTTTACTGAAAGTCTTTTTTGTTTCTAGGAGTTTTCTCTAGGAGTTTTCTGGTGGAGTTCTTAGCATCCCTAAGGAAACAATCATACTTCAGCAATAGGGATAGCTTGACTTCCTCTTATTTACCAATTATAGCTCCTTTAATTTCCTTTTTTGCCTTATTGGCCCTAGCAAGTGTCTCAAGCAATTATATTTGAAGAGGAGTGGTGACAGGTGGGCAGCCCTTGCCGAGTTCCTACCTTTAAATGGGAATATTCTGTCATTTTTCCATTTAGGATGTTATCTGGCTGTGGGTTTTCCTGTATATGGCCTTGATTAACATTGAGGATGATCCCTCCAATCCAATTCCCTTAGGACTTTAAACATGAACGGATGCTGGATTTTTGTCAAAAGGCTTTTTCTGCATCAATTGAAGAGAGATGGTGTGGTTTTTTGTCCTTCAGTACATGTATGTAACACGCTTTGATGATATTTTATTATGATTTTCATATGTTGAACCATCCCTGCAGTCTCTGGTATGAATCCACTTGGTCATGATGGAAGTCGATCTTCTTGATATGTGTCTGTATATGCGATTGCCAGTAACTCCTGTTTAGTGTTATGGCATCTGTGTTCATATAGGGAGATGGGTCTATATTCTCCCTTTTTGGTTGTATCTTTGCCTGGTTTTGGAAGTAGAGCCAATGCCTGGCTTCATAGAAAAGGAATTTGGAGAATTCCCTCTGATTGTATGCCTCTAAACCCAATTTCAGTAATAATGGTTGTCTTTTGAAATATTTTATCAGAAATTTGCTGTGAATATGTTTGAGCCTGGGCTTTTTTTAGTTGGGAGGTTTCTTATTACATCTTTCATTTCTTCATGTAATGAGGGTCTGTTTAAGCTGTTGATCTCTTTTTTGTTGAGCTTTGGTGATCTCAGGATTTCAGATATTCATCGCCATTTCCTTCTAGGTTTCAAACTTGGTAGAGTATAGGCTTTTTGAAGTATCCCATATGATTTTTCTGGATCTTTTCTTTTTATTAATATTTTAATCTTTGTATGTGTATGAATGTATGTCCTGCATGCAGGTCTGTGCACCCGTGTCGTGCAATGCTGTGGAGGTCAGAAGAGGGTCTCGGATTCCCCCTGGAACTGGAGTTCTTCCTGGAATTGGAATTTCAGAAGGTTCCTTAGCCGCCATGTGGATGCTGGGGAATCGAACCCGGGGTCCCTCTGCAAGAGTGTACAGTGCTCCTTAACTGCTAGGCTATCCTCTCCAGCCCGATTTTCTGGGTCTTTTTCATTGTCTGTTGTGATATTTCCCATTTTCATCATGGATTGTATTGATCTTGGTGTTGTTCCTTCTTTCTTTTGGTTAATGCGGCTTAGAGGTCCTGTCTATCTTGTTTATTCTTTCAAAGCAACCAACTTTGGATTCATTGAATTTTTTTTTTTTTGTGCTATTTCTTTCTCTTGTTTCTATTTTCATTGATTTCTGCTTGATTTTTTTTGTTATAATTTCTTCCTGTCTGTTTGCGTTTAGGGTTCATCTGTTGTGCCTCTCAAGTGCTTTTAGCTCAGGTGTTAAGACCCCAATTCCACTTGTGCTCTTTCTGTATTTTTAATGTGGCCACCCATGGGCTATAACTTTCCCTCTTAGAACTGCATCTTTTAAAGGTTCCATAGTTTTGTTGTGTTGTATTATCATTGTCATTCAGTTCCAGGATGCTTTTTAATTTATTTCTTTATCTCTTCCTTTTTTTTTTTTTTTTTTTTTTTTTTTTTTTTTTTTTTAGTCTCCATGTGTTCTGTAGGCAGTAGGTTTATCCTGGTGTTGTTGTTGAACTTTATTGCAATGTGGTCTGATAGAAAATGCATGAAATTAATTTCAATCTTTTTGTTCATTTGTGGAGGTTTCTTCTGTGCTCCAGTAATCGTGGTCACTTTTGGAGAATGTTCCCGTGGGGTGCTGGTAGAAAGGTGTATTCTCTGGTAATTAGGGTTGGATCATTCGATAGATGTCTGTGAGGTCCATTTGGTGTATAATATCCCAATCTCAATTCAACTGTCTTCTTGTTTATTCTTTGTCCTGTTTGACCTATCCAAAGGGGCTCAGTGGGGTATCGAAATCCCCTACT
>VZQC01010626.1:1702305-1720720 GCA_009823505.1 Rhizomys pruinosus | reverse complement strand
AGCTTTGCAGGAAAATGGCTGGAGCTAGAGGACATCATGCTGAGTGAAGTAACACAGTCCCAGAAAAACAAACGACGAATGGTATCCCTCATCTGTGGATGCTAGTGCCAATTACCCAGTTGTAAGTATTTCTTGTGTAGGGCCCCCTGAGCTTTTGTACAAAGCAGTTGGGCATAATGCATTTTGGAAACAACAACAACAGAAAAGACTGCATCAAAGAACTGACTGAAACAGTGAACTTCTGCTCAAAACAGTCAACTTCCCCATGGAAAATATTGAGAAAGACTAAGAGATGAAAAGCATGTTTGGCAGAATGCATGAGCTCTGGCGGGGTAGGGGAATGGGCGGGAACACGGGTCTAGATTTGTTAAAAATAAATAAATAAATAAATTTATGTGAAAAAAAAATATAACCAACATCAGTCTCACCTCAATAAACACCTAAGCTTCACATTAGAACTATTCCCAACAGAAGCTACCCACATCCCTAAATCTCAATGAAAGGCTCAGATGGATCTCCACCAAACACTATTATCCCTATTCAAGTACCCTCTAATGAAGAACCCCCTTGGATTTAACGCAGGGTACAGATCTCGAAAAAAATATTATGAATATTAAAGAAATTATAAAGTTGAGAGAACTTAAGTAGCTTATAAACAAGGAATTCCAGGGTCTAAAAGAACAAAGGGTTAAATTGAAATAGAACAATGATAAATTGCTGAATTAAATTACAAAAAAATATAAACATTGAAGAAAATTCATGTTGAAATAAAAAAAATGCAACTTTCTACAATTTGGAAATTATGGGAAAAACTCAGTAATAGAATGAAGTAAAAATAGAATATCAAGATTGGAAGATAATATGGAAGAATTGGAGAAATCAAGTAAAGATTATGAAAAATGTTTTAAAAAAGCACAAGAAAAGAATAACCAGAAACTGCGATACTGTAAAAGACCAAACCAACGAATTACAGGGCTAGAAGAAGACAATAACTCACAGGATAACGATACAACCCAGGTCTTCAACAAAATTTTAGAGGAAAAATTTCCTAATTTAAACTGAGAGATACCTATACAAATATTAGAAGTACTGTATTAAATATACAAGGTCTTATCTATGTGGGTTTGATTACAGAAACTAATAAATTATTCTCTAAAATATATTAGAAGCATATAGAACTCCAAACAGACAGAACCAGAATCATATCATAGTAAAAACACTAGATGTTCAAAGCAAAGAAAGGATACTGAGGGCTGCAAAAGAAAACCAACAAGTAACCTACAGAGGAAAACCTATCAGTATTGCAACTGATTTCTCAATGCAGATGATGAAAGCCAGAATAGCCTGGTCTCAAATATTCCCCATTCTAAAAGACTATAGATGCTAAACCCTGGTACTTTATCCAGCAAAAATCACTATTATAATTGAAGGAAAAATAAAAGTGTTCCATGATATAAATAAATTGAAAAAATTCCTCTCCAATAGCCCATGCCTGCAGAGCAGAGGGCGGGGATGACTACAACAAATCAACTCTAGAAAACAAATGTTACAACCACTATTGAAATAAAAACCTAGGGTAAGAATGTACTAGGAATCAAAATGATTGGCACAAATTTAATTCTTTCAACAATAGTTTTAAATATCAATGGAATGAATTCTCCATTTAAGAGACAGAGACTAGAAGAATGGATCAAGAAACAAAACCCATCTTTTTTCCTGTCTCCAAGAAAGTTACCTTACCTTTAAAGAAAGATATTATCCTAAGGTTAAAGGAGGGTACAAAATAATGCAAGTAAATGGCACTAAGAAAGAAGGAGGAGTTGCTATTCTAGTACTAGATAAAATAGAATTCAAGGCCTTTGGTTGTGTTTTGTGTGGGGGATATTTGATCACTAGGTGGATCATCTTTGGCGCAATAAACAGGTTTTTGTTTGTTTGTTTTTGCCAGGCTTACGTGGTGTGTTTCTGAATATGTGGAAAGATTTGGTTGGCCAGAGTCTGTCCCGGGACTTGTAGGGTCACTTTAAGTTGGTGTTTTTTTTTGGGGGGGGTCTTCTCGAGACAGGATCTCCCTGTAGCCCCAGCTATCTTGGAACTCACTCTGTAGACCAGGCTGGCCTTGAACTCAGATCCTCCTGCCTCTGTCTCCGAAGTACTGGGATTAATGGCGTGCACCACAATGCTCGGCGACTCCAAGGTTTTTATTTTATGTTGATGTGTTGGGGGAACTGCTCCATTCAGCTAGATGGGCATAATATTGCAAAGTTAGTAGAAAATAAGATACTTGTACTGAATTGAAGAGGTTAAATGTTTCTAGAGTGGAATGGTATAAACATTAAAGCCAGTTTACTAATGGTCTAAATGAGATTATAACCACACAGGATTGTGGTTGGTTTTCGGTCTATTCCTGGCTTCTACTGGACTTCCAGTTGGAGATTCGGATTAAAGGGGCATAGACAAATATTGGGTTACATTTGAATACTGAGATACATTTTTGTTCTCTGTCTATTATGCAAGTGTAACTTCTGATATCTGTTCTGCCCATTTTAAGACTACAACATAAAATCCTAAAAAAAAAAAAGAGAGAGGTGGGAGGTGGGGTACTATCCTTTGTGGGATATAAATGGAAAACTCTGTGTTCCAATCCTATTGATAAATTTTCAATTTTCCTGATCCTGAATCTAACAATAGGAGGAAAATTTTATGTTCCCACAGGTAAAAATCACCAATCTAAATGCCTGAAAACATATAACTTATGGCTGTGCAGGATGGACTGGGAAATGCCAGCAGAGAGGTTGACCCATCTGAAGATAAAGGAAAGAGGAACCTCAGACTGCCTGAGTCACGGACACTGAGCATCTCTCTGAATAATATTGGGATTGACTGTTTATAATGGGCCCTAATGAAGTTTACCTTCCAGATGCTGAGAAACCTTCCTACCACTCCACTTTATAGGAAAAAGAAAAACATGAGGATAATGAAACCACTCCCTAACTCTAAACTAGAGCCAATTGTTACAGTGGTAATTTCCTATAAAACAGGCATAACGTATTAATTGATTGATAGGCATAGGAACTGTGAAAGGATATTTCTCTATCTAGAGCCAAGTTCAATAGAAAAGCGTTTATAAGTTGTGTAATTAAGCAAACTATTTTACTACAGGAAAGCTCTGACATAAGCAATGAATTATTCTGCCTAGGAGATGTTAGCTAGGGGATTCAAACCTGCCCCCCAAAATTATAAAGGCATTTTGCTTATAAGTGGGATATATGCAAGGAGAAAGGCAGTAAGTCCCTGTTGTCAAAGACCTGATGTGAGCATGAAAAATGTTATGAGACGTCACTTGCTAGCGTACAACTGGCCTCTGAAATGCTAGAGAGCATTACCAAAGGCCACTAAAGCAATACAGCAAAATATTGGTCTCCCTGAGACAAGCAAGACTCCTCCGTCAATATCAGCTACACCTCAAAAGCCTGGAGATATTGTGCAACAGTGGCAGTCAAGTGTCTATATATATCCCAAATCTATTTGGCTATTAGCTCTCTCCTTGGAAGAATAACTCACAGCGGATGCCACAAGCTTATGTCCTCTAGTGGTTAGGAGATGTTATAAGCCACAATAAGAACTTGTCACCCTTTATGGAGAAACCACAGTTTGCGGATTAGCATACCATCCAAGCATCTGTGTCTATGCTCACAGCTTAGCTTGACATAAATATTGGTACTGCTTAAATGCCTGTACATCCAATAGCTTGTGCTTTGTTAGTATGACTAAAAGGGTATCACTGGGAAAGCTGTCAATCCATGAAGGGAAACAACCTGAACAGACTGGAGTCCAAAATGACAACTCCAAAGAAATTAGACTGTTTTCTTCTCACCCACTTGTGCCCCTTTCCCAAAGCCCAGGGAACATACTGTGGAAGAGGAGGCATGGTAGATTGTAAGGGCTGTGGAGAGATAGGGGTGAATCATGAGACTACAGGAATATAGTCTGGACTCCTGATTGATCAACATACCTGTGCATACAAGCTTCTCGAACTGGACTATGGGAACCTTGGGTTTTTCAAAATTTGGACATAGATACTTGCAAATGCACCAATTACCTAATTGTTTGACATACTGAGTAACATCAAAGTTTTCTGCAAACAACTGTGTCATTATATTATAGAATCCCTTAAAAAAAAGATTACTTGACTCAAGAAAAGCTAGGTTTACTTCCCTGAACTATTGGCATACACCACAGAAGGAGACAGTTTGGGCGGACTTTGTAAAAAGCTTAATTTATTGTCAACAGTTATGCTCCCTGTTATTGGAAAACTACAAACCAGGATATGGGGTTTTGGACACCAAAGAGACTTTTTAATTTTGGAGTACACTATTTATACTTAAGATATGCCTAAAATTGTTTAAATTTCTCTTATCTGCTTTTGCTGGTTATCCTATGGTGTGAGGTTTCTTCTAGTCAATGTTTATGCAAGGCTTCTTGGGCTTTTTTCAAGCTTTCTCTAAATACTTTAC
The DNA here is from genome assembly GCA_009823505.1 of Rhizomys pruinosus. NCBI lineage: Eukaryota > Metazoa > Chordata > Mammalia > Rodentia > Spalacidae > Rhizomys > Rhizomys pruinosus. Next base: position 1,716,203 of record VZQC01010626.1, on the reverse strand, counting down.
AGTAATTAAAAGTACCAGACTGGTGTAACTTATCTTTTGTGGATGCTTAATGCCCATGCCTCATGCCCATACCAGTTTGGCCAAGGGATTTAAAGGATGGTTTTGTTCCTTGCACTCTGAGGTCAATTGGTTCCAGGGGATATTGTAAGGGGTCATCTCTTAAAATGTTCTGCAATTCTGAGTCACCAGGCTTCCTGTGCAAGGAGGTTTTAGAGATCCACTAACAGAACACTAGCCAGTGTCCATTCGATATAGAGGAACCTCAGTATAGAGGAAAGTTACCTTGTATTCCAAAGGAAAACCTGGTCTACAAAGACCTGACCTTTTCCTCGGTAGATGGAACTGGTTAAGAATGGCCAGAAAGAGCCAGGAGCTACCACCCCCAACCCTGTGGAAAAAAAATGTTCTCTGAACACCAGAACCTCAAAGGACCTTGAGAAAAAGTTTGGTTAATCTGGGCTGTGTGGACTTAAGCACCCAAAAATAAAGTATAACCAAAAGATAAATACTTATACATTTCTTTTAAAGCCTGAAACATTGTGCCTCTACATATTGTAGATATCGAGCATAAAGTTATATGAAATAATGATAAACTGGCAAAAAAACCTTAGATCTGGGCCTTGATTAATGGAATAGCCAAAAGAACAGCCAAAGATCGAGTCCCCTATTGTTGTTTATTAATGCTCAATAATAAAATTTCCTTTCTTTCTAGCAAATATCTAAGTGGAAACTCATGTCCTGACTATTAAAATGCCTGAAAAGCAGATCCTGATATCATGGCCAAATTAACAGAAAGAGAAACCTAATAAATGGGCACTTTGAAACCCCTGGTCAAGAAATTCTGATGGACTTTAAGTTGGACATTGGAATTCACCCTGTTCATATTTCTCCTGGTCCCCTTGCCTAGATCATGTATCTAACTAGTCCAGCCTTCACTTCCCTTTCACGGGTACCAATCAAGGATATTTTTCCCCTCTATAGTTATGCTTGGGGGTCATTTAGATTTACCAAATGAACAGGGGATACCCCAGTTGCCAAGCCCAGCATCCCTTTTCTTCCGTAACAACCAAATAGGTGCTAGAAATTGATTAGGCAGTTTAGGGATGCAAACCCCCAAATTAACCAGACTTTTTCTCAGCTGAGAACTCAAGGCTTTATGCACTAGCCAGTAAACACATATCCTGGTAGCCCTGAAAGAGCAGGAAAAATAGAAAGAAATGAAACGGAGAAGGGAAAAAAGAGAAGTATATACCAAGCCCCACAGACGGATTCTTTATTTCACCAGAATATGAAATGGAAACACCCCCACCTTTTTGGTCTTCTTGCTTTTTTGTTATTGTTATTTTATATGGTTTGTGTTTTCCTGTGAAAAAAAAATACAGAAAAAAACCTGAAAAAAATGTACAAATTCAAAGCACTTGTATTAAATATCATAGCCAGTTCTTGCAACTGACAAGATTATCATAAATTTCTATGGATTTACACAATTTTACATCAATCAAGATAATTGTGGGGGAATATACAAGGTGTGTTATTTTTATCACAATAGGCCAGTGACATAGAGTAAATAATATAGAAAGCAGAAGCAGTGTCAATAAAAGGTGATCTGCTTTACTTCAAATCTGGTATGTCAGAATAATGAAGAAATAAATTTGCTTTCAACAAACAGTGTGGGCCAAGTGGGTATCCATATGGGGGAAAAACAACTACTTTTTTCACATACTATAAAGACTAAAATTCTTTCTAGAATTGGGGAGAGTAAAAAGCAGCAGTGTTAATCACTCTGAGAAGATGGGCACAGATAGTCAACCCAAGTTAAAATGAAACATTTTAATTTCCAATTTCACGCAACATCTGTAACATTCCATAAGGACCACTTCTTTGACTGAATGCTGCTGTTTTACTATTGATAACCATGGGCCATCTTTTTCTATTCATAGTTGTTACTAGGGAAACCAAATTCCTATGCCATTTTCTGTTTAGCAGTTTAAATTTTCTTGACAGTAACTCGTCCCTTTTTAATCTGTACATCATTGAATTATTCCTTAAGAAACAGCAACTTGTCTAAAAGTTGCCCTCAAAATCACAGTAATAACCCCAATCTGGCAAAAAATACTTCATTTCTCAGTCTTCTCAAATGACATTTAATTGAACGTCCAGTATCTCCTCATGTTAAATTGATCTGTTCATATTACAAGCTTGTTCCTAGTAATCATTTGTGTGTGTGTGTGTGTGTGTGTGTGTGTGTGGTGCCTCTGCGTGTGTGTTTATGTGTGCACATGTACATGTGGATTTGTCTTCATGTATATGTGTCCATGAGTGTGGAGACCAGAGTCCAGCACTGAGTGTCTTCATCAGTTGATTGTCCATCTTAATTTTTTGATACTGCTCTTTTCATTGAACCTGGAGTTCACTGTCAGACTAGGGCATTGGGCCAGGCAGCTCCAGGCATTCATCTCTCTCTGCTTTTCCATTACTGGGATGTGCCTCTGCACTCACATATTTTTTTACAAGTTTGGATGGGATTCAAACTTAGGTCTTCATGCTTATGTGACAAGTACTTTTTCAACTGAATCATCTCCCTGACCCCTTGTAGCAATCATTAATAGGAGTAAGGAATTTTAATTTAAAATGTAAAACTAGAATTCTCAAAGTTAACATGGAAAAATATTTTCACACTATTATGTTTGACAAAGATATATAAAAATTTCAAAATGGCAAATAGCATTAGCCACAATTAATGGGTAAGTTATGTTACATAAAAAATTAAAACAGTTTTTAAACCAAATTAATCATGAAGAGACAGAGTTGTTCAAAGACTGTAATTTAATGGGATCTCCAGTTTTGAAAACAGTTGCTTCTTCTTATAATATATTGAAAAGTGTTAAAACTTTTAAATTCAGCCAGGAGTGGTGGCACACGCCTTTAATCCCAGCACTTGGGAGGTAGAGGCAAGTGGATCTTTGTGAGTTCAAAGCCAGCCTGTGCTACAGAGTGAACTCCAGGCCAGCTGGGACTAAAGAGACACCCTGTCTCAAAAATAACAATAACAAAAAAAACTTTGAAATTCTATAATATATTATGAAAATCTGAAATATACTCATTGAGTCAACTTGATAAGGGTACAAGTTCATTTGTGAAATGGGAAAATTCATTTAATAAAACTACTCATGAACCTCGCTTTGAACCAAGATTTTCACTCAAGAGTATACGACTAAAAAAAAAAAAAAATGGGTACATATTTGCATTAGGAGGAAAGTGAAACCCTTTCCCTAAAATAACAATCTATGATATCCAGAAGCTAGAAATTATCCTACTGGCTATTAGCAGAGGAGTCAGCCAATGAGTATGTTCATTTCCAAGAATTTTCACACAATCTAGTACTATGGATGCAACCTAAAATTCGATGGTGCAATTTCATTCACACAAAATAATGTTGAACAACAGGTAAAATTCCATTCACGGCTGTAGAGACAGCCTAGCAGTGAAGAGCACTGACTGCTCTTGAAGAGGACCAGGGTTTGATCCCCAGCACCCACATGGTGGCTGAGAACCATCTGTAACTCCAATTCCAGGAGAACTCCAGTTCCAGGGGAATCAGATACCCTCCTCTGACCTCCACGGCATTGTGTGACATGGGTGCACAAACCTACATGCAGACAGTACATTCATACACATAAATAAATTAATTAAAAAATTCCACTCACATGATAATATATATTGCATAACTGAATTACAAAATTAAGTCAAAGTAATTTAAAATAGTAAAAAAGGAGAGTAAAATGGTGTTCATTAAGGTGCACATAGAGGGTTTAAGTGCTAGAAGATAAATAGTCTTAAAGTTTCAATTTAGCTGCCTCTACTCCTATGAATTGGGAGCATTTTTATTTTTTATGTGTATGAATGTATTGTCTGCATGTAGGTTTGTGCACCCCTGTCATGCAATGCTGCAGAGGTAAGAAGAGGGCGTTGGATTCCCGCTGGAACTGGAGTTCTCCTGGAATTGGAGTTACAGACGGTTCTCACCTGCCATGTGGGTGCTGGGGATCGAACCCAGGTCCTCTGTGAGAGCAGTCGGTGCTCTTAACCGCTAGGCCGTCTCTCCAGCCCAATTTGGGGGCATTTTAATTTTGACAGTTATCCTTTGTAGTTCATAGTCATTTTACAAAAGAACAAGCAAATAGGAACAGAGGGGCAATTCATAACTTCAGTAAAAAGGAAGTGGCTGAAATCTGAGTGATTCTGTAAACTGAAACAGATTCTATGTTCCAAAATGCATTCCATACTTTCATTCACTATTAATCATATCAAACAAGACATTAAATTGAGACAGTTTAGCTGAGAGGTGACAAGGAAGATTAATTTTTCCTGGGATTTCTTATGTCATTACATGGTTACCGGAATATTTGGGATACATTGAAAGAACGTGGTGAAATATATAGTTGGATTTCTCTATGGTTTGCTATAATTATGGTATGATTAATTTGGATGTGTAGTGTTGCCATTTGAACAAACCATCTCAAAAGACACGTTATCATCATCTCTGAATTAGTGATTCACTCCAATTCTTCAGCATAAAAAGTTACATAACAATGATTAACAGCCATGGTAAGGAGAAGTACAGAGATTTTGTCAAATGCATAAAAATGTACAAACAGTATTTATTGCACTAGGTTACAGGAAACTCATAACACAATACTATGTAATATGTGTATTAAACATAATTTTATTTTCTTATAGATTTGGAGGCCATACCTTCAAGGTTAAATTTCTCTTCAGGTTCCTTCTTTCTTACTCCTCTTTATGGTTATATTCCCTCTGGAGAGTATATATGTTTTAATTTTATCTTTGTATAAGGAAAACAATCATATTAAATTAGAGTCAACGTTTACAACCTCATAAATGTCCTAGTATCAAATAGAGTTAAATTTTCTTGGTAAGAGTTAGGACTTAAAACTATTTTTGTTGCTGTTATGCAATTCTCCATATAAAATATACATATCTTTGTTTGATCAACTTAAAATACTTCATAATTATGCTTGAATTCATTTAAATGGTAGTAAAAAGTACTTATGCCAAGGAAATAAGCAGTAGTTCTGCCAGGGGAAATTAATTAACAACAATCTAAGCGATCATATACAGTTGAGGTCTAGTCAGTTAATAATTTGGATTGAATTTTGTTCCATTATTTAATCTTCACAAGATTTGTATGTTGAAAACGTATCCATCATTTTGACAATATCTAGAGAGAGAACCTTCAAAAGAGCTAACTTAAATGAAGCCTTAATATGTATTCTTAATCCCATAGAATTTAAAATAAGTGTATTTAGAATTAGAGAAGTCAGAGAGAAGCATGCACACAGAAAAGGAGAAATGTGAGATTGACTTTTGTTAATACATAAAATCTGAACTGATGACTTTTAATTAACTCCAGCAAAATCATTGCTCTTGTGTCTTTTGACCTTGACACTTGATCTCTTCTGTAATCAACCTCAATTTAGTACTCTATCCAAAAAGATAATGAATGCATTAATTAATATGGATATGGTTAAGAATTAATATATCTAATTGCTGAATGTCAGCGTACCCATCTCCATTGACCATAGGGGAGGTTTCAAAGGATTATTGACCTTGGATGAATGAGATATTCTAGAACTAGGGATAAAAAGGCCAAATGATCTGCTAAGATTAGGGTGTAGACAAGACTATATTTCCCCAGTTTAATCTGGGGAAACCATGTTGAGTAAAATTTAAATAATTTTAAGGACAGAGTTCTAAATAGACAGTTCCATCAGTACTATTGTAAAAGACAGACAGTTCCAAGAGATATTTTGGGGAAAATATGTCTGGGTTCAGGACAACTCATTAAAAGTAAATTTAAGGTTAGACTTTACTTTGTTCTGGTAATTATATTGTTGGCATAATAATCACATATACACACAAACACACCACACACACACACACACACACACACACACACAGTGAAAACACTGCAGGAAACTATTTTCAAGACAAAGGCAAGCCCCTTAACATTCAACTTTGACTTAACAAAATCACAGATAATTTTTTTGTCTTAGTCCATTCCCGCTTATATTCAAAGAATTAAAAAAATAGCTTTAGATTGTGCACTTTGTAAGTAATAAAAGCATTTTCTCATACTTCAGAGATATAAGAGACCTAGATCAAGCAACTGGTATTTCTATCATTTACTCATAGAGTCTTCAAAATGACACAAACATGTCTCACAAACAAGAAAGAGCAGAAAAATTCAAGTATAATACACGTTCTTTAATTTGTTTTTGTAAAATATCTATCTCATTCAGCAAGGTAGAGTGGTCATGATTTAATCACATCCTAAATAATCCCAGAACATATCATATCAGGCAAAGTGTTAATCATAATTAATCTTTTCATCTCTCTACCAAGATGCATCACATAACAACTTAGAGGATGATATATTTTGTTTTGGTTTTGAAGGATCCATTTGATATTTTCCAACACATTTGCTTATGCAGAATATTATGATTATGGCACACTGTTTCACAGATGAGTTTTCTGTTGTGACTTTGTGTGCTGGACAGCATTATTGTCAACTTGACACACCTGGGTTGAGGGAGCTCAACTGGGGAATTGGCTCCATTGGACTGGCTTGTAGCCACATATGTGGAATATTGTCTTGATTGTTGAGTGAGGTGGGAGGGCCCAGCCCACTGTGGGTTGTGCCACCCTGGGAAGGTTGTTATGTACAGTATAAGAAAGCAGTCTGGTCATGAGACAGTAAGCAGCATTCCTTCGTGACCTGTGCTTCAGCTCCTGTCTCCAGTTTCCTCCCCTGAGTACCTATGGGGGGGCTCCCTCAGTGATGAACTGAGACCCAGGAGATGCTAGCTGACTAAACCCTTTCCTCTCCATGTTTGCATTGGTCAGAGAGTTTAGTTACAGCAACCAAAAGGAAACTAGAACAGAAATTGGTACCAGAAAGTGGGCTATTGCTGTGACAGACCTGACCTTGGTGTTTTGGGGGAGGATCGTGGAAGAGTTTGGAATTTTGGACTAGAAAAATCATTGAAGATTGTTGTAGTGGAACTTCGAACAGTTATGTTGAAAAAGTTGTAGATGATGGAGGCCTTGCTTGTGAAGCTTCAAGGGGAAGCAGAGACCATGAGGGCTATTTTCACGATATTTTTGAATTGAGAATCTGTAGGTTCTGGTCAGATGGGCTGAAGAATCAGCTGTAAGTAACACGAGAACAGAACCTGATGTGAAACCTTTGTTTAACTTGGACAACTGACGCTGGTTAGCTGGGGCTGAAATCCACCATAAGTAAAAAGAGACCAGCATCATTGTGGTGAAATCTTCTGGGAAGAATTTCTTCAGGGTCAGCACACAGAAACTATGTTCCAGAAGAGGCCCAAGCCTCCATGTCAAGCCAGAAGCAGGGCTTAGTGATGTGTAAGAGTCTCCTATATGGTTCTGGTGTTGAAATGTGAAAGGGTAACAGAGAGCAGCAAAGGCTTGGCACTATGAGAGGTCAGGAAAGACAGTTGGTGGAAGTGCACCTCGGTTGCAGTGAAGACCCCAGTGTTGCAGGGGTCATGAAGCGAAGCTGAGGCTTTGCACCAGAAAAAGTCAGAAGAGACCATTGGTGAAGGTGTTGCCTCAGTTTTAGTGAAAAACCCAGCTTTTTCAGTATGCAAATATCATGGGATGACCACCAAGAGCACAAGCAGGTGTGCAATAGAGCTGGCCTGGACCTGCAAGATGAGCTGTGTTGCTGTGGATGGCAGAGTCAGGGAAATGGAGCTGCTGAAACCCTTTGTAGCCCAGAAGATAGTGAGTGAATCCCACTTGTCCAGCTTTGAGCTACTTTGCTGGACATATGTTTTGCTTAGGTGTGCCCAACTCTTCCCTTTGAAATAAGACAGTTCTTGTTTCGGATTTTACAGCAGTCCACTGTTAAAACTTTCAACAAACTGTGAACTTTTAAGTGTATGGACTTTTTAAGGTTGTACTGTTTTATGTTGTGATTAATGTTAACATCATAGAACCTTGGGGACAAGAATTGGAAAGGTGATGGTTTAATTGTGATGGTTTAAATGTGTTTTGTGTGTCAAGTTGACAAGAGGTCAATTGTGCTGGGTAGCTTTCATGGCAACTTGATACACCTGGATTGAGGGAGCCTCAATTGGGGAATGGCTCCATTGGACTGGCCTGTGGCCATGTCTGTGGTGTATTGTCTTGATTGTTGAATGAGGTGGGAGGGCCCAGCCCACTGTGGGTAGTGCCACCCAGGGCAGGTACTTATGTACAGTATAAGAAAGCAGTCTGCTCTCTCTGGAGCTGTTGTCTTGGACTCTGGTCAATTCTAGCTGTTTCCTTTCATGGGCTGACAGTTTGTCCACCTGTGCCCCTTTTCTAAGCCTAGGGAACAATCTGCGGAAGAGGGGGCATGGTAGAAAGGGCATGGTAAGGGCTGCAATTGGGGTGAATAGTGAAACTACAGCAATGTAGTCTGGACACTCATTTGATCAACTTGATTGAACATACAACCCCTCACCACCGCTGGAAGGTGGGGCTGTGGGGGTTTGGGCACAACAGCCTGCAAATTGGTTTTACATGAAGGATGCTTGTACTCATGGATTATCACTTATAGCTAAAAAATGAAAGAAAAAAAAACTTAGAGAAAGATGCAGGACAGTTATGGCAGAATGCATGATCTGGGATGGGGTGGGGGTGGGGGGGAAGGGAAAGGGAAATATGCCTGAACTGAATTGGAAAATGATGTATGAAATGCACAAAGCATCAATAAAAAATGTTAAAAAAAAAAAAGAAAGCAGTCTGGGCATGGGCCAGGGGAGCAAGCCAGTAAGCAGTATTCCTCCATATCCTGTGCTTCAGCTTCTGCCTCAAGTTACCTGCCCTGAGTTCCTATGGGGGGGCTCCCTCAGTGATGAACTGTGACCCAGGCGATGTGAACTAAATAAACCTCTTCCTACCTAAGTTTGAATTGATCACAGTGCTTTGTCACAGCAATTGAAAGGAAAGTAGAACTTTTTTTTTTCTATTTGATGCCATCTGGGAAACAAGTAATAGTTGACTTAATTGAGAGTTTTCTCATAAATGCTCACCTCCTCTTTTTTCTTTGTCTATCATCTGAGATTGTACAACCTACATTCGGGGCACATAAAATTTACTAATCTGCTGGGCACTGATCAATCCAACCAACTTGGGAAACAACATATTTTATTCTATCATATGAATTTTGGAGAGTCAAACCAACCATGTCACTATTTTGCCAACTAACATTTATAATTATTTTCTGCCAATCCTATCAAATTAATAAAATAAATATATTTCATTTTACTTTTAAAATTAGATTTATTTGTTGTTTGAAATGTTCATCTATGCTTAAAATATATCATGATAAAATCCAACCATAATCCCCTTATCAAACTCCCAGCAGAACTATACAAAAACCCTCTCTCACAACTCCCTGTTCCCATTTTTATATAAGCCATAGATTCACATTAGTTAGGTTAGTATGTGCATGGCTCTAGGTCATCCACTACAGAATGTGAAAAATTCCAGTGGCCAAATCCCCAAAGAAATAGTCTTACTGCTAGTACTCCAGTAGGTATGTCTTTCCTGGTTGGTCATTATTGTAGTATGAAGTTGACGTGTTCAGTAAAGTCACTGATGATTTTTCTTTCTTGAGCAACCTCATTACCTTTCAGCATTATGAAATCTAGGCAGCACAGTGAAAATTTCAGGATCACTTTGAAATTGATTTTTCTATGATGTGGAAGCAGCAACTGTACTGCCTTCTTTAATAGGGGTTCAACATGTAGTCATGGTAGGCACCCAAGAGTAATGGTAACAGCCTTTGCTATTGTGCATGAGTCTAGGGTTTTCTTGACTAATAAATCTTAGAGAGCTAGCTTGTGGCTGTCCCTCAGATTTTCAACAAGTGTTGCCTGGAAACCAGAATTTCTACATGATGAAAAATGAAAAATGATACTATTTCATTTCCTGTCACTTTGTCTAAAACTTAAATCCAAATAAGTCAAGGATTTAATCATAAAACTTGATAATCTGAAGCTCCTGAAGGAAAATGCAGGGAGTGTAATTCAACTTGTAGGTACATATGAGGACATTCTGAATAGGACTTTGAAAGTGCAGGAAATATAACCAACAACTGACAAATGGGAGCTTAAGACACTTAAAAACTTCTGAATATCAGCCGGGCGTGGTGGCACACGCCTTTAATCCTAGCAATTGGGAGGCAGAGGCAGGAGGATCTTTGTGAGTTCAAGGCCAGCCTGGTCTACAGAGTGAGTTCCAGGACAGCTGAGGCTACAGGGAGACCCTGTCTCAAAAAGACCAAAAAAAAAAAAAGCTTCTGAACATCAAAAGAAGCAGTCAGTCAAGTGAAGAGGTAACCAACAGAATAAGAGATCTTTAACATCTTCACATCTGACAGAGGATTTGTGTCTAGAATATACAAAGAACTGAAAATGTAAACATAAGTAAAGCATGTCACAATCCATACGGAAGAACCTACTACTATTATTCTGTTAAATAGACATAGTATTAAATATATTCCTAATTATTTCTTGTTGTAAACATATATTAATGCTTCTATCATTTCTCACTAAACAATCTTCCTCTTGCAGCTGATTGTGGATGACATAGACAGTCATAATTCATTAATGTGCAGAGAATAAGATACTATGGAGTGGTCAGCACAAATGGACAGCTCTATTGTACCCTCCCCTCACAGGGCTCAGGAATCATTAATCATTGCTGACCAGTGTTTGGAAAGATTGAAGATAGGTTGGAGGTAGATGAATAAAAGGAAACCATGTTTGTCAGACACAATAAGACAGTTGCATATATGAAAACAAAACTAGTGACAGCTAGTGTAAGACATGTGCAAGCTGAAGCCAGACAATCCCTGGCATGAATGGGAGATATGAGCAAAAGATTCATGTGAAGATCTATTGGCAATTGATAGCTGCTGGGAGAGGGAGAGTCAGTTTTTAAGGGGTGTGATGCCTGGTAGATTGACCAGACTCTAACATATGGACCAAAACCTAATAGCATTGGGGAAAACAAAATAGATTGATTCACCTTCCAAAAATGAAAAATAATGATAGAGGAGATGAAGTCAGTATAGTAGGGTGAGAATGGACCTGGAGGAGGGCTTCAGAATATGATCAGAATAAAATGCATAAAATTTTAAAATATTCTATCTATCTATCTATCTATCTATCTACCTATCTATCTATCTATCGTCTATCTATCTATCTAAAAGCAAATAATACAATTAAAAATGAGGTGTGGAATTGAACAGGGCATTCTCAAAGGAAGAAACACAAATGAAATAATTTAAAAAGTGTTCAAAATCTTTAAGTATTGTGGAAATGTATATTAAACATATTTAGTATTTCATTATACCACAGTCAGAATGGTTATTATCATAAATACAAATAATAAGAACAACAAGGCACCCAGTGAGGCAAACCTGCTTTGGGGCTTTGCCCCCCAACCCCAGTCCCTGGATGCTTGGGAGCACAAATAAACCTCCCACCTTGGGTTCCATCGTGCAGTGCAGCATGGGCAGACCTAAATAGGGAGCTAGCAGGCCAACATGGTACCGAGCAGCATGCAAGCTGGTAGTGCTGTGTGGCAGACAATCTGCCAGACACAGTATTAGTGATTCTAGTCTGTACAGCCAAAGGTGAGGCAGCAGAATCCAAACAAACAGCAAATCTGCATGCCAAAGACACAACTTGAAAAAAATTGGAAAAACTCATAATAGATACACACCAAACTCTACCAGTCCTACAGAAGATTCCTACAATGAGGTACCCCTGGTACAAAACCAAGACACGGACCGTAGAACAATTGTAGACCTAGTCAAAGAAATCAAAGATGATAAAGAACAAATTGGAGAAGTAAGGGGAGAGAATGAAAAACTCAGGAAGCAACTAGAAGGAAAGAATGATAAGCTATAGAAAGCACTAGAGGGAGAGAATGACAAGCTCTGGAAGGAAGTGGAAACACTGAAAAAATCTCTGGCTGAAATGTAAAAAGTAACTGACCATGAAACAAGGAGCTACAAGAAGAGTAGGACAAGGTCCAAAAGGAAGTGGAAATCCTAAAGAAATCACACGATGAAATGAAATAGGAAATTGCTAAAAACTCCATCAGAAAGCTCCTAGAAAAGTAAAGTGGGAGGATACAAAATTAGCCTAAAAAATCAGTAGCCTTTCTTTATACCAACAATAAGCAATTGGAGAAGGGATATAAGGAGACCTTCCCACTCACAATAGCCTCAAAAAATACCTGTGAACAAACCTAATCAAAGAAACCAAAAATTTCTATAACAAAAATTTTAAACCTCTGAAGAAGGAGATTAAAGATGACATAAAAATATGGAAAGACTACCCATGCTTATAGGTTGGAAAAATTAGTACAGTAAAAGTGTCCATTCTACCCAAATGAATATACAGATTCAATGCAATTCCAATCTAAATCTCCACGAGTTTCTTCATAGACTTGGAAAAATTCCTGAAATTCATATGGAAAAAAAAAGACCCCAAATAGCTAAAGCAGCCCTGAGCAAAAGTGCAATACAAGGGGGTCACATTATCAGACATCAAGCTATTATTTCAGAGATATAGTCAAAGCCAGCCTGGTACTGGAAAAAAAAAACTATCACCCATTGACCAATGGAACAATATTAAAGATCCAAGTTTGAGCTCATACAATTTCGGCCACCTCATATTTGACAAAGGGGCCAAAAAAGCTCAATGGGGGAAGGATAGCATCTTCGGGAAATGGTGTTTGCAAAACTAGATCACCATTTGTAGAAGAACAAAATTATACACCTCCCTCTCACCCTGTACAAAAAGCAACTCCAAGTGGATCAAAGATCTCAACATGAAACCTGAAAACCTGAAGGTGATAGAATAAAAAGTTGGCAGCAACCTACATGAATAGATGTAGGAAAAGACTTTCTAAATCAAATAGCTGTGCAGTAAATAAGGTCAACAGTTGACAAATTGGATCTCATCAAACTCAAAAGCTTCTATACAGTCAAAGAAACAATCAAGGAAGTAAAGAGAAAACACACAGAGTGGGAGGAAATCTCTGACAGACCATTAACATCAAGAGTATATAGATTACACAAAAAGCAAAGAAGTAAGCAAACAAATGACCTAAATAAAAGATGGAGTAAAGAGCTAAATGGAGACTTCACCAGTGAGGAAGAGAAGATGGCTGAGAAACATCTTAAAAAGTGTTCAACATCATTAATAATTAAGGAAATGTAAATTAAAACCACTCTAAGATATCATCTCACTCTGATAAGACTGACTAATATCAAGAAAACAGAAGACAACAAATGCTGGAGGGGTTGTGGCAAAGAGGAACCCTCATCCACTGCTGGTGGGAATTTAAATGCATACAAGCACTATGGTAAGCAGTGTGGAGAACCCTTAAAAGACTCAAAATGGCAGGCAAGAATTCTACCACTGAACCACCAATGCAGCTAATTGGCTATTGGCTCTCTCCTTGGAGGAATAACCCATGGCTGATGCCACAAGCTTACATCCTCTACAGGTTAGGAGATGTTATAAGCCACAGTAAGACCCTGTCATATTTAACAGGAAAAATGTAATTCATGGATTAACATATCATCCAAACATATGTGTCTATACCAAAGTAACCTACCATAACTATTAGTGCTGTTTAAATACCTATATATCTAATTGCTTGTGCTTCATTAGTAGGATCGAAAGGTTATTCCTGGACAAACTGTCAGCCCATGAAAGGAAACAGCCAGAATTGACCAGAGTCCAAGACAACAGCTCCAGAGAGAGTGGACTGTTTTG
>VZQC01010626.1:1678221-1692662 GCA_009823505.1 Rhizomys pruinosus | reverse complement strand
TGGAAATCAATGCTTTGTCAGATGTATCTGCAGTGAAGGTTTCCTTCCACTCTGTGGGATTTCTCTTCACTTCCTTGTTTCTTTTGATGTGTAGAAGCTTTTGAGTTTAATGAGGTCAAATTTGTCAATTGTCGACCTTAATTCTTGTGCAGCTGCTAGAATTAAGGTCGACAATTGACAGCTGCACAAGAATTGAGGTTGGATCTTACCTAACATAATCTTAACCACTTCTTACTCCATTTGTAACACTAAAGACACAATTTTAGATTACAATTTGGATTATTTTCACAAACCAATTAGTGTTAAGAGAGTATATGATAATTTTTAAATATTTTTTAATATTTATTTATTTATTTATTTATTTTATGTGTATGAATGTACTGTCTGCATGTAGGTTTGTGCACCCGTGTCGTGCAATGCCATGAAAGTCAGAAGAGGGCGTCGGATTCCCCTGGAACTGGAGTTAAAGAAGGTTCTCAACCATCATGTGGGTGCTGGGGATCGAACCAGGGTCCTCTGCAAGAGCAGTCGACACTCTTAACTGCTAGGCCATCTCTCCAGCCTATATATGATAAATTTTAAATAAACATTTTTATTAACTATTTATTAGTAAAATAACCATTTGAAATTTCTGTAAGCAGAAAAGTATAGAAAATGTAATTGCTAATTCTCAATATAGTAAAGAATTGTGTGTTTATCAGTAATAAGCATCACTTCACCATTGTTTTAAAAATAGACTTACTATTCAAAATTTATTCATAACAAAGTATAATGTTCATGTAATCCATTCATTTATGTATCTTCAGAAACCATTGTCAATTTTTAGTGATGTTTTTAGGATGTGTAAACTTTTAGGTTAATATTTGCTCAAAACGGATTTGCAAACATTCACTGAGGCAAACATCAGGAAGATTTTTATTTATACATCCGTTGAAAATGCTATCTGGTCTTACTTAATTTGTCTTTCCATAATGTACAGTTTCATATTTTGTATATGTTGCTATCCATAGACAAATAATACTTATTAGTTAACAGGCATCACTAACCCAAACATACACAGAAAATCATTTAATGCATGGAATTTTAAGTTGTTAATAATTCATTGTGGTTTGTCAACATTGAATATCTTTAGGAGAGTCATGCTAATAATAAAATAAAAATAGCCTCTACCTAGCAGTAGATCAGATAGTTGAAACTCACAGTTAAACTCACTAAAATGATTACCTGTGGAGTTTAATTGTGTATTCTCCTTGGACCTCAATACTGTGGGTAGTCAAAAGTCAGCTATGTGATTTCTCTTGCATAAGTACTGTATGTGGCTTTTTAATCATGCTGTCAACTTCAATTTCTTTCTTGTGCTTAGAAAAGAAGCTAGTAGAAAAGCTTTGCTGTAATGTAATACTCCACTTCAGTCGTGTCAATTTGTTTTTCAGATGCAAATTTTTGCAATAGTTTCTGAAGCTAGTTATCTCAAATGTGCACTTTATAATATGTCAAATTTACTGAATGCTTACTTAAGTGCATTAGAACATACTGCAGAAAAAACCATTTCTGAATCAAATATGCTGAAAATATAAAAGGATAGTTTGAATAAGTGAGTTTTTTAAACTTTATACATTTATTTTAATACTTCCAAAATAGATGAATTTTACCAAAGACTTATTAATAATCTGTTTTGTAGTAATTTATCATATATATAATATATAATATATATATATATAGATAGATAATATATATCCTGTACCCTTGAGCCAGCAGGATTTAATTACAGCTTCCTTATTCCTAAATATCAGGAATCTGAGAATGTCAGGTAACCAAATTCCCTTAAATAGAGATACCAACACATAAAACCAAATATCTATGTCAAATCTTCAGTACTTTTTAAGAAAAATATTAGATTTATCATCATTCTTTTGATATGTATGAGTGTATTGTCTGCATGTATATAAGAGCATCCTTGTGCAATGGTCTAATTGCTGAGACATCTCTCTAGCCCCCATCACCAATACTTTTAAGTTTAAATTTTATTTGTTTCTGTTCAAAACTTCCCAATGAGAGACTTTAGATGAACATATATATTCAGATCTTTACATCAAAAGTAGAAAGACTGTGGCAAGAGAGACACATGGCTCAGCAGTTAAGAACCTTTGGTCCTTTTGCAGAAGACCTTGGTTTGATTTCCCACCACCCATTTGGTGGCTAACAACCCTGTTTACCTCCAGTTCCAAGGGAAAAATACCCTATTCTGACCTCCGTGGGCATTATATGACGGAGGTACACTTATATACATGTAGACAATACACTCATACAAAACAATTTGAAAAATTAAATATTAAATAAGATAATCCACATAGGCACAGTTAATCTAATTATTGATGAGATTTTTGTGATTTCTAGACATAAGTTAATAAAATCAGGAGTCACTTTTGTGACAGAAAACTACCTTTGTACACAAGTAGATTTATGCGGTATTTGTATTTAGAAAAGATAATTAAATTATGTAGATATGACTAGAGAATTAAAAGATATATAATATAATTTTTAACAAGTAAAATATAGAAAAATCTATAAAAACCTCTTATTCATGTATTGATATATTTGAAGATTATAGATTGATATAATTTTAATACAAAACGTTGAAAATTACTTGTATTTATAATAAAACATGTGAGACCTTAAATGTAGGTATTTCTGATATGATAACTACTACTCTTTTTTTTGTCTTTTTTTCAGACAGGGTCTCCCTTTAGTCTCACCTGGCCTGAAGCTCACTATGTAGACCAGCCTGGACTTGAATTCACAGGGATCTGCCTGTCTCTGCCTCCTGAGTGCTGGGATTAAAGGTGTGCACCACATTTCCTGCCTTGATAACTACTATTCTTAAATACATATTTTTTTAACTAGTGTCATCCTTGTGTACTGAAGGTATGGAAGAAACAAATTTTGTGGGTATTATAGATTCTTCCTCCATGTTTCAAAAAAGTCACTGAAGCCAGACATGTGGCAGGGTTGGAGTAAATTTGAGTAGACCCAAAGAGGCCACTGTGTGAAACTTTAAACTTGAAACCGAGATAATAGTGAGACTTTCAGGTATTTGAGATGCCAGAGCTATAAGGTATCTGCAAACAAGAGCTGCATACAGAGTGGAAACCATGCAAGAGAGGGAAGTAGTTTCGAACAGCAAAGCTGGAAGTGCAAACCCACCTGAGACTTTTGAATTGTGATGATTTCATCAGAATCATCAGATACCTGTCATGAGATGAGACTGTTTCAGTTGTCAACTTGTCCATCTAGAATCAGCAATGAACAGACTCTCACAGAATGATTCTCCGAGATCAGATTGACCGATGAGCATATCTGTGGAGAATGACCTTTATTTTGTGAATTAAGATGGGAGAATCACCCACTGTGAGTGACACATTATCTCCATGCAGGAGATAATGAATCACATAATAGTGGTTAAGGGGAGCTGAGCACAAGTGTGCATGTATTTATTGCTCTTTTTTCCTGATTATGGACTTGGTATGATTAAGACCATCTAGTTCCTGATACTTACCTGCTAGAATGGACTATAACAGGAAACTGCGAGCTAAAATATATTGTAAATTGCTTTTGTTAGCCTATTTTATCATTGTAACAACAAGAAAAACAGGATAGATATACATCTATAGGATTTCATATTTGCCTTTCTGGATTTTAGTATTTCTTTAGTCCAATCGCCCCCTCACAATGCTGTATTCCTCAATTTGTAGCGCAAATTATACTCTGTGCCATTCTGTGTTGGAAATATAGAGTTTGTTTTGATTTTGTGGTGGTATGGGTTTTAATATAAAGAGATTGTCTTAACCTTTTTTTAAATTTTTTTATTTATTTATGTATGTGTATGAATGTACTGCCTGCATGCAGGTCTGTGCACCCGTGTCGTGCAATGCCGCGGAGGTCAGAAGAGGGCGTCAGATTCCCCTGGAACTGGAGTTCTCCTGGAATTGGAGTTCCGGACGGTTCTTGGCCGCCATGTGGGTGCTGGGGATCAAACCCGGGTCCTCTGTAAGAGCGGTCGGCGCTCTTAACTGCTAGGCCATCTCTCCAGCCCCTGTCTTAACTTTTTGAAGAGACTTTGCATACTTGAATTTTGAACAGTGCAAAAGACTGCAAAAGACCAAAGAGTCTTTGGAAGTTGGACTAAATGCATTTTCTTTCATCAAATGGCCAAAAACCTGAAAGAACCAGGGGCAGAAAGTGGCGGTTTGAATATGAGATGCACAATATGGGCTTACATGCCTGAACACATGGTCCTCAGCTGGTGGAACTATTTGGGAAGGTAATGGAACTTTCAGAAAGTAGAGTTTGGCTGAAGGAATAATGTCATTGGGGATGAGTTTGAGGTTTTATAACCTAGCCTTACCTTCGATTCTTTATTTCAGCTTCTAATTTAGCCATGGAATGTGTGTGGCTGGCTTCATGCACCTGCCACCATACCCCCCCAACCATAATGTACAGCTTCCCTTCTGACAATGTAAAAAAATTAATCCTTTAAAAAATTGAAAAAAGGAAAATGTACAATAAATAATTCCTCACTATTTGGAGGGAAAAAGTGAAATATTTCCTTACTTGTGATTAACAAATATATTAATTGTGGCTTTTAATTTATATAAAAACAAAAAGGAAATACTGTTAAATTTGCATTAACAAAAGTTACCAAGAATTAAACATCATAAAAAAAAATAGACTTAACTTGACAAACCCAGAGAATATATGTGTAATCTATGTTGAAGAAAATTAATTAGGGGCTGGAGAGATGGCCTACCGGTTAAGAGCGCCGACCACTCTTGCAGAGGACCCGGGTTCGATCCCCAGCAACCACATGGCTGCCGAGAACCGTCTGAAACTCCAATTCCAGGAGAACTCCAGTTCCAGGGGAATCTGACACCCTCTTCTGACCTCCGCAGCATTGCACGACGCGGGTGCACAAATTTGCATGCAGACAGTACATTCATACATATACAGAAATAAACAAAAAAAAGAAAATTAATTAATATAAATCTACTGTTCTAATAAGAATAATAAACTTATAGGAAAAATATTAATGTAGTTTTCATGTCTTAAAATTATAATTTTTTTNTTGAATACCCTCATTTTCCCCATTTTCACTTTGGTAACTTCTGTTTCCTACAACCCTTCACTTGGGTTCTTTCCTTCCTTTTACTTCCATGATTCCTGTAAATTTGCCTGGGTTCTGTGGTTACATATGGAGATATATATATATATATATATATATATATATATATATATATATATTCACATATGTTATGTGCACTTCCTATGGGGTTATGTGGAATCATATTTCACTGTGTTCCCTAGTTTCCTAAGATTCATTCATCACTACACTTTTCCTCCCATACAACCTTCTCCCTCCCTTCCCAGTCACAGTGCCCCATTTTCCCAACCCATTTTCCCACCCCCCAATAACTTCTGGCTCCCACCATCTACCCTCTCCTGTCTTCCCCCACTATTTTGGCCCTATGGATGTCCCTATCTCTTCTCCTCCTAGACAAAATTGCCCAATTTCTCATGAGTTTCTCCATGGTAATTTCTGCTACCTACTATCATCCTCTTTCAGGTTCTTTATTTTCCTTTATCTCCATTTATCCTTTTATTTTTCCTGGCTTTTGGTACTTTGCCAGGATATATACTCACATATGAGGGCTTGCTGCTACAATCTACAAATTAGGGAGAACAAATATCACTTGATTTTCTGCATTTGTTTTATTTCAGTTAGTATAATATTTTTGGTCATTTCTAGACAGGATGTCCCTGTAGTCCCAGCTCTCCTGGAACTCACTGGGTAAAACAGGCTGGCCTTGAACTCACAGAGATCCACCTTTACTCACGAATGGAAATTGATTGTATAAATGTACCACATTTTCAATATTCATTCATAATTTGTAGGACATTTAAGTTGTTTCTATGTTTTAGCTATTGTGAAGAGAGCAGCCATAAATATGTATGTACAAATATCTCTACAGTAGAATGAGTACTTTGGATATATGGCAAGGAGTAGTATAAGCAGATCATATGGTAGAATCATTTTTAGTTTTACAAGAGTTCTCAACACTGCTTTCCATGGTGTGGCACTGGTTGCATTCCAACCAGTAGTGAATGAACATTAACTTTTCTCCACATCCTCCCCAGCATTTGGAGCCTTTTGTTCTCTTGATCTTAGCCAATCTGACTGGGCTAAGATAGAATCTTAAAGTGTTTTAATCTGCATTTCTCTAAATACTAAGGATATTGAGCACTTTTAAGGTGTTTATCAGCCATTTACAATTTTTAGTTTGAGAACTCCCTGTTCAGGTTTAAAGCACATATTTTTATTGGGTCATATATTTTATTGTTTTTTCAATTCTTTTTATGTTTTGATAATAATCTGTCAGATGTATCGCTAGTAAAAATTTTCTCTCACTCATAGGGTTTCCTCTTCCCTTTCTTGGTTGATCTTTTGATGTGCAGAAGCTTTGTAGCTTAACGAAGTCTCATTATTTTTTACTTTAATGCCTGAGAAGCATGTGTCCCTTTTTAGAAAGTACATTCTTATACGTATTTCTTGGTGTTTTTGCCTATATTTTCTTCTAGGAGTTTCAGAGTTTTAAGATTTATACTGAAGTCTTTTATCCATTTTGAGTTGACTTTTGTGCAAGGTGAAAGTTAAAGGTCCAATTTCATTCTTCTACAGGAGGAGATCCAATTTTGCCAGCACCATTTGTTGATGATGTAGTCTTTCCTCCATCGTGAGTTCTTGGCAAATTTGTTAACTATTAAGTGGATCAAATTCCATGTATTCATGTTTGAGTCTTCTTTTTTTTCACATAAATTTATTTTTATTTTTTAACAAATCTAGACCCATGTTCCCACCCATTAGCCCACCCCACCAGAGCTCATGCATTCTGCCAAACATGCTTTTCATCTCTTTCTCAGTCTTTCTCAATATTCTCCATGAGGAAGTTGACTGTTTTGAGCAGTTCACTGTTTCAGTCAGTTCTTCTATGCAGTCCTTTCTGTTGTTGTTTTTGTTGTTGTTGTTTTTGTTGTTGTTGTTGTTTCCAATATGCATCACGCTCAACTGCTTTGGACAAAAGCTCAGGGGGCCATACATAAGAAATACTTGCAACTAGGTAATTGGCAATAGCATCCACAGATGAGGGATACCATTCATCGTTTGTTTTTCTGGGACTGTGTTTCTTCACTCAACATGATGTCCTCTAGCTCCAGCCATTTTCCTGCAAAGTTTGTGATGTTGTCTTTCTTTACTGCTGCATAGAACTCCATTGTGTAGATGTACCACATTTTCTCTATCCAGTCATCAGTTGAGCGGCATTTGGGTTGGTTCCAGCTCTTTGCTATTGTGAAGAGAGCTGCAATAAATATAGATGTGCATGTATCTCTGTGATAGGATGCATCTTTTGGGTATATACCCAGGAGTGGTATGGCTGGTCAGGTGGTAGGCTCATTTTGAGCCTAACCTTCTATCCACGCATGCAGTTCCTCTCTGTGGTTCTAGTTTTGGGCAGCTGCCGAGGTTGGCTGCCAATGGCCTGCAAGGCACAAACCAACTTGAGCGGCTAGGCATGGAGTGTGTGCCCCTGGCTAACCTTCTATCCACGCACGCAGTTCCTCTCTGTGGTTCTAGTTTTGGGCAGCTGCCAAGGTGGGCAGCCAACAGCCTGCATGGCACGAACCAACCAGGACGTCTGGGCACGGAGTTTGTGTTCCCCTGACTGACCAAATATATCTTTAAAAAATAAGTATTTAATGATGAAAACAACCATTATATTATATTAAATTCAGTAACATATGATTCAATATTGTACAACCATTATTTTATTCTAAAGTGTTCTATTGCCTCAAGGAATGCACATTGTTCTTAAATAGTCCCTCTTCATTCCTCAATGCTGAGACCTGATAACTACCATCATGTTTTCTGTATTTATTCAACATGTGTATTTAGGAGAAACAAAATGTCCCATGTCTTCTGGCATTTATGGCTGCTGTATGTCAGCACTTTCTTTCTTCCCTCCATATCACAATATTCCAGTGAGCATTTCTAGTTGTTTGGGATTATATTTTCTGGCATATTTTAATAAGTTCCAGTGTTTTAGTGCATACTGAATTTAATAGGTATTACATATTTGAAATACTGATATAATACCTTAATATATTCCTTTCCATGACAACTAACCTGTTGTTTAGTTTATTGATAATCTAGAGGAAATACTGAAAACATGATTGGCTATCAACATGATACAGTTAGATTAATTCCTCAAAAAAGTTTCCTAAGTTTTCAAATACTTTTTGAATTTATGAGCAAATAATACAAAATTATAACTCATTGATTTGTTTCTTTAGGATCTGGTATATTACCTCATCCTTGATGACAGTCAAAACACTTTTTAATAACACATTAACTGTNGGGTACATGCCCAGGAGTGGTATGGCTGGGTCAGGTGGCAAGTTCATTCCAAGTCTTCCAAGGGTTCTCCACACTGCTTTCCATAGTGGCTGTACGAGTTTACATTCCCACCAGCAGTGGATGAGTGTTCCCCTTTCCCCACAACCTCTCCAGCACTTGGTATCATTTGTTTTCTTGATCCTAGCCAGTCTTATTGGAGTAAGATGATATCTTAAAGTGGTTTTGATTTGCATTTCCTTAATGATTAGTGATGTTGAACAGTTCTTGAGGTGTTTCTCAGCCATCTCTAATTCCTCACTTGTGAAGTCTCTGTTCAGTTCTTTGCTCCATCTATTGAGTGGGTCATTTGTTTTCTTTTTTCTTTGTTTTTTGAGTAGTTTATATATTCTGGAAATCAATGCTTTGTCAGATGTATCTGCAGTGAAGGTTTCCTCCCACTCTGTGGGATTTCTCTTCACTTCCTTGATTGTTTCTTTTGATGTACAGAAGCTTTTGTGTTTAATGACGTCCCATTTGTCAATTGTTGACCTTAATTCTTGTGCAGCTGGTGTCTGATTTAGGAAGTCTTTTCCTACACCTATGTCTTGTAGTCTGCTGCCAACTTTTTCTTCTATCACCTTCAGAGTTTGGGGTTTCACATTGAAGTCTTTGATCCATCTGGAGTTGACTGTGCTTGCCTGAGCTGGTCCCAGGAGATCTCCATGTTTGAGTCTTCTATTGTGTTTTATTGGTCTATTTTTGTGCCAGTGCAATACCTTTTGTGACAATAGTAATGTAATATACTCTGAGAACTGGCATGGTGATTCCACAGCATTATTCATCTTGTCCAAGGTCATTTTGGCCATCTGCAGTATGTTATGATTCCATATGAATTTTATGATAGTTTTTTTCTAGCTATATGAAGAAAGTCATGAGTATTTTGATTGACATTGCATTGAATCTATAGATTGATTTTGGTACAGTGGTAATTTTCACAAGTTTGATTCTTTGGTATGTCTTTCCTTCTCCTAATATCTTCCTCTATCTCTTTCTTTAAAGATTTGAAAATTTTACTGCAGAGATATTTAATATCTTTAGGTTTATTCCTAATGTTTTTATTTGAAAATATTTGTGAATAGGAGTGTTTCCATTGAATGATTTTTCTCATTGTTTCTTATTGGGATACATAAAGGCTAGTTATTTTTGTAAACTGATTTTATAACTTGCCACATTAACTGAGTGTATTAATAATTTCCCACAGTTTTCTTGTGGAATTTTTGGGATCTCATATGTATAAAATCATTTCATCTGCAAATAGAAATAATTTGACTTCTTCTTTGCCAATTAGTGCTCCTTATTTTCCTTCTCTTATATTATTGCTCTCTCAAGAATCCCAAGCACTACATTAAAAAGGATTGGAGCTCATCCACTGCTGGTGGGAATGTAAACTTGTGCAACCCCTATGGAAAATGCTGTGGAGAACTCTCAAGAAACTGAAAATGAGCCTACCACCTGACCCAGTCATACCATTCCTGGGTATATACCCACAAGACCCATCCTATCAGAGAGATACATGCACATCTATGTGTATTACAGTTCTCTTCACAATAGCAAACAGCTGGAAGGAACCCAAGTGTCCCTCAACCCAAGAGTTGATAGAGAAAATGTGGTACATCTACACGAAGGAATTCTATGCAGTGGTAAAGAAAGATGACATTATGAACTTTGCATGTAAATGGATGGAAATTGAAGCCATTATGGTAAGTGAAGTAACACAGTTCCAGAAAAACAAACAAGGAATGGTATCTCTCAAATGTGGATGCTAGTACCAAATCCCTATTTGAAAGGCAAGCTGAGCAAAGTTAATGTTATATTTCTTTTTATCCAAAAGCAAGTGTGCTGTTATAATGTGAGTCCCTTAACGGGCTCTAGAATTAACTTACCACTTATTTTCAGACTTTGTAATTTTAGTATATGGGTGGAGGGTATGTATTCATATTTCATATTTTAGTTATTATTTTTTAATGTGTGCGAGTGCACTGTCTGCATGTAGGTAGGTGCACCTGTGTTGTGCTATGCTGCAGAGGTCAGAAGAGGTTGTTGGATTCCCCTGGAACTGGAGTCAAAGATGGTTCTTAGCTGCCATGTTGGTCCTGGAAATTGAACCTGGGTCCTCCGCAGGAGCAGTCATTGCTTTTAAGTGCTGAACCATCTCTCCAGCCCCATGTGTTAATATTTTAAAGTAATATAATAATTAAAAGGAAAATGTGAACTCTTAATCATCATATTTTGTAATTAGCATACAGCTTTATTTTCAGAGGTCATAATTTTGCTATATTTGTGACCTATATATAGGCATAATTTGGAGCAATACAAATGGGAGGGGACATCAACAACAAAAGGACTGGATCAAGGAACTTACTGAAAGTGTTAATCTCTCCCCAAGCAATAAACCTCTGCAGAGAAAAACTTTAAAAAAGAAAAAGATGCAAGATATGTATGGCAGAATGCATGAACAGGGATGGGGTGGGGGGGCATGGAAAAGGGAATGTGTCTAAATTCGACTGAGAAATGATGTATGAAATACACAAAACACCAGAGGCAGGTGGATCTCTGTGAGTTCAAGGCTAGACTTGTCTACATAGTTCCAGGCCAGCTGGGGCTACAGGGAGACCTTGTCTCAAAAAGTCTGAAAAATGTTTTATTAAAAATAAAAGGAGTGGAGACAGTTCATCACATTGTCTGGTCCCTGGTTCTAACTGGAATACTTCCAGTTTTTCTCCATTTAGGATGATGGTGGTTGTGGATTTGTTGTATACAGCTTTAAATATATTGACATATGTTCCAACCAAACCAATTGCTTCTAGGTCTTTTAACATGAACTCATTTTGGAATTTGTCAAAAGTCTTTTATGGATCTATTGAAATTACCATGTATATTTTGTCTTTATTCCAATTATATGTTTTATTACATTTACTGGCTTTTTCATTGTTGAACCATTACTGTATCTCTGAAATAAAGCCAAGTGGTCATGGTAGATGAACTTTATGAAGTGTACCTCTATGATATTTGTGAGTATTTTGTTGAAAATCTTTGAATCTATATACATTAAAGGTATGGGCTTATAGTTTTCTTTTTGTTGTTGTTGTTCTTGTGTCTTTGCCTTGTTTGGGTATTAGAGTGACAATGGCTTTGAGGAACAAGTTTGGGGGTTCTCCTTCTGTTTCTATCCTTATGAGAAATTTAAGTAGTATTAGTTGTAGATCATCTATGAAATTCTGGTAGAATTCAGCTGTTAATCCTCCTGTGTCTGGGATTATTTTTTCCACCTGGTTTTGCTTTACTGTTTCAATTTCCTTATTTTTTTATTTTACTTATTTTTGTATGTGTATAAATGTACTGTCTGCATGCAAGTTTGTGCACCCGTGTAGTGCAATGCCGCGGAGTTCAGAAGAGGGTGTCGGATTCTCCTGGAACTGGAGTTCTCCTGGCATTGGAGTTTCAGACGGTTCTCGGCCTCTCCAGTGCAGCGTGGCTACTTTTGGACTCCTTGAACTCTGTCACTTGAGCAAATCAATAAATTGTATATAGCTATATACTCGCCCTGTTGCTTCTGTTTCTTTAGAGAACCCTGACTAATACAGCTGCCATCTTGACACATCTGGGTAGATGGGACCTCAGTTGAGGAATTTCTTCTATAGGATTGGTCCATGGCCATGTCTTTGGGGCATTTTTTTGATTGTTGACTTATGTGAGATGGCACAGCACATTGCGGGTACTCCAGCCCTGGGCAGATCATCTAGTATTATATAAAGAAGCAGGATCATAGACCACGCAGTAAGCCAGTAAACAGCACTCCTGCATGCACTGGGCTTCAAGTCTGTGCTACATGTTCTTACACTGAGTTCTAGAATTAGATTCCTGTAATGGTGGACTGTGAACTATAAGCCAGATGAGCACTTTCCTCCCAAAATTAGGTTTTGTCAATGTTGTTTTCTTTTTTATCACAGCAAACGAGAAGCAAAGTAATTTACTCAGGGAGCTAGAGATCAGGAAAGATGAGAGCAAAACCAAGTCTCCTGGAATAAGAATATTTTACTTATGACTCATGAACTCACACCAGTTTTTATCTCTAAAAGTCTTACACAAGATCATCCCAGTCAAGTCCAGAATGGAGTTGGAAGGATTTCATGAACCCCAACAATTAACTGATGATCCATAGACAACTTGGGTTGTCTGGGAAGGGATAGTGGGTTTTATTGAAGGGTGATGACCCTGAAACATTGAGGAAACTGCAGTGGATTTTCTCACAACCAGGGGTATATGGACAGCAGAAATTTGAATCAATGAATTTTTATTTACTCATTTTTTCATCTTGAATTGTATTTAATCTCATTGTTTTAAATATTTTATTAATTAAATTTATTTTATATGTATGAAAGTATTGTCTACATGTGTCTAACTGCACGCATGTCATGGAATGTTCATAGTGGTCAGAAGAGTTCATTGAATTCCCATGGAACTTTATTTTACATGTATGATAGTATTGCATACATGTGTCTAATTGCACACATGTCATGGAATGTTCATAGAGGTCAGAAGAGTTCATTGAATTCCCATTGAACTGGTGTTACAGATGGTTACTAGCTGCAATGTGGGTTCTGGAAATGGAATCCAGGTCCTCTGGAAGAGCAACCAGTTCTCAAAACACCTAATCAATCTCTCCCCTGATGAAAAGTTTATTAAATTTAAGAGTAAAGGATATGATGTTCAGTATTTAGGGAAGGAAGTAGTATCTGGAGAAAGTGAGGGGAAGAGTTAGAGGTGAATGAAACAAAACATAATATGAAATTCTTATGGAAAAACATAATAACAGTGTTCTAGTTTGTCTTCCATTGCTGTGACAAAACACTCTGACCGAAACCAACTTGGGGAGGAAAAGGTTTATTCAGCTTACATCTCCTGGGTCACAGTTCATCACTTAGGGAGCCCAAGGCAGGAAGTCAGGGCAGGAACCTGGAGGCAGGAGCTGAAGTACGGGCCATGGATTAATGCTCTTTTCTGGCTTGCACCCCTGGCCCATGCCCAGCCTGCCCTCTTATACAGCACACAACACCCTCACCAGGGTGGTACCACCCATAGTGGGCTGGGCCCTCTCACATTGCTCAGCAATCAAGTCAATACTCCACAGATGTGGCTACAGACCAGTCCAAAGGAGCCAATTCTCCAGTTGAGGCTCCCTCAACCCAGGTGTGTCAAGTTGACACTAAAGCTATCCAGCACAAACAGATACCTCCCCCCAAAATAATCTAGAACATTGTAAGGGAATACTTTAAAGACCTATACTTCTTTAAATTTGAAAACCTAAAAGAAATAGATGAATTTCTAAAGTCACCAATACCACCAAATTTAAACCAAGAAAATATTAACAGCTTAAACAGACTCATGAAAAATAAGCAAATTGAAGCAGTAATAAGAAATGTCCTAACAGAAAAAGCACAGGCCCAAATGTATTCACAGCAGAATTTTACCCTACACTGAAAGATCTACAACCAATACTGCTTTGTTTATTGAAAAATATATAAATAGAGGGTAGAAATCCCAAGCACTCTTTATAAAGCCACTAACACTCTAATATCAAAACCAAGTATAGGCTCAACAAAAAAGAAATTAGACCCATATACTTAATGAACATAGGTGCAAAGATTCTCAAGAAAATAATTGCAAACCACATGTAGACACACATCAAAATGATCATCCACCACAATCAAGTTGGCTTTATATCAGAGATTATGAAATGCTTCAATATATGTAAATTAACAAATTTAATAAAAAATCTAAATGTAGCCAGGCGTGGTGGTGCACACCTTTAATGCTAGCACTTGGGAGGCAGGAGCAGGTGGATATTTGTGAGTTCAAGGCCAGCCTGGCCTACAGAATGAGTTCCAGGAAAGCTGTATCTACAGGGAGACCCAGTCTATTAAAGATATATATA